>JAINEB010000030.1:615000-792500 GCA_022840565.1 Eubasilissa regina | reverse complement strand
TTCTGTCCTGACACACAATTCTCGCCTCGTCCACATTTAACAAGCTCGCCGATTGTTGAGGCTTCTAACAGAACCATCCTCCATTATCCGGTTTAACTGGTCGTGCCGAGTCTTCCGCGGACGTCCTCTATTTAAGGTGCCATCAACACTTGCGTCATATATCTTTCTTACCATTCTCTCCTCATTCATCCGTTCCATATGACCGAACCACCCGAGTGATCCTTTTTTAATCTTACTCACTACACTGACATCAGCTTTACATTCTTTTCTTATTTCTTCATTCTTTACTCTGTCATAAATAGATTTGCCACAAATACGTCTAAGTGATCTCATTTCCATCGCATTCAGTCTACTTTCGTTCCTTTTCTGCCAGCTACAGGCCTCGCTTCCATACATCAGTGTCTGTACTAGGATTCTAGTCTTGCCCCGAACAAATTCCCGTTAGATATAATTCCATTCAAAGCGCCGTTCACTTTATTTCCTGGAGTCACCCTCCTTTCCGTTTCTATCAAACATACTTCCCAAATACAGAAACTCATCAACTTGTTCCAACCGTTCATGATCTCCAAGTATTTAGCTTTCCTCCTTCTCGAATACCATCACTTTGGACTCGTTAACATTCATCATGAGGTTACTTTCCTCGCATACATCGTACATTCTTCTCACCAGATTCTGTAGTTCTTGTTCATTATTCGGCCTGACATTTTCCTCGCTGGCTGGCTTGTTTTTGGACGACCAGCGTGTTCAGCGTCTCCGACTGATCCAGTCTCTCTAAATTATCAATTAACACAATTAAATTACAACCCCATTTTTACTAATCCTAAACTCTCAGCTGTCAAATTTTTTTTTTCAGGGTTGCCAACATTTACTGCAGAAATGGCGGCAAATACAAATCTCGCGTTATTTTTGGGACACCCGCTACATTAGGATAGTTTATATTTATGTTTAATACTGCTATTTATTATTGTTAGTTGCGTATTTGTATTTTTATATCGTTACCGAGATTAGATATGATAGCAAACATATCGAGCACAAGAAGAAGAATAAGAAGAAGAGAGACGTAAGGTTAAGGCTTGCTATTTAAAGTTGCCACCGATTACCCTGACAGGGCGAAGAACGAGGCCAACGGAAGCACTCCTGGCCGGGAGAAAGCTGTCAAGGCAGCTTTAATTAAGAAAATACTGCACATTTCACCAACACGGGGGACAATGATTTTTCTTCTAAAGCCATACGCTCAGCGCCGGCGGTAAGATTTTTTACCGCCGTATACAGGGTGCCTCAAAAAAATTGAGAACATTTCGTAAAATGTGATATAATTACATCAAAATTATAAATTATTTTCTAAATTTTCCTAAAAATTATTCCACTAAATTAGTATTAAGTAACAATTAGAGTTAGGTACTAACTAAATAGATTCTGGTGAAGAAACACTAATATATGTTTTTAGTTAGTTAAGACATCCTGGAGAAGAACAAACCGTAGATGGATTTAAACTCTATTCAGTGCTTAATAAAACAAAGATAATAAATGAAAAATACACCAAAATGAGTTGAACTATATCAACAATAGCTTCAACAGTTTACTAATTTACTTACTTACCTATTTATCTATATAACGTTTCCATCTTTGATTATTATTTTTCCCATTGTTTATATTTGATTTTTTCAAATATCGCCCGGAAAGACAAAAATCACAGCAGAAGACCGGATTCTGATCAAAAAATTGCGAATTGAAAAACGTCGGGATACTAGGAGAATGATCAAAGAGTTTCAAAACAAAACCTGGAATAATAGCTAGACATTACGGCAGGACGGAGCTCCATCTCACACAGCCAGAAGTACAATGTTAATTTGATCTCACCAGGCATGTGGCCACCGAACAGCCCAGATTATGCAATATGGGGTGTTTTACAAGAAAAAGTCTACCTTCGGCGAAAATTGATCACAGTTGATCAGCTCGAGTTGGCAATACTCGAGGAATGGAGAAATCTGGGGCAGCGCTTTATTGGCAGAAGCATAAACTAGTGGCGTAGGCGCTTATAAAAAGTCGCATATATTGAACATGATTTTTGATTAGCTAAATATTGTGCATATTAAGAATTATAATTAATTATATTATATCTTGAAATAACTCGCGTGTCACGAGATGTTCTCATTTTTTTAGGTCACACTGTATATAAGTCGTCCGCGTGCCACATACGTTATGGGCGGTATCTTGTTAGGCCGGCATTTTGAAACATGCCCAAGGGCGGCTTTTTACCAAAAGACGTTCTGGCCACTAGCGTTGACTACAAATGACTGCTTTATTGGGAAATAATTATAATATTATTTATAGCAATTATTTTGATTATACACTATTATCGTTTTGCTACTTGAGATTTTTATAAAATAAGACCAAAGGTCAAATCATGAGGGCGTGTTGGTGATCTATAGTAATAATACAATGTGAAATTTAATAACAAAATAATATTTTATATTATTTTGAGTATGTCCAGATCTTTGTGAGAACTAATTACTTGGTTTTATCCCCTGGAGAATTGTCATCAAGATTAAGATGTCTCACAGAGGCGAAGCTATTATTTTTGTATACGAAGTATGGAAGACTCGGACATTACAGGCCTTACGACCCTGTCATCGGCTGGATTAAGTGATCACTTTACACAATGTGACGTTCGCCTATTTACCCACGCTACATACGATCCAAGTATTCAAGCCAAATTGTCAAAAATGCGACAAACAAACAAATATGTATACTTTGTGGATACGGAACGAATGATAGAATCCACTGTTGCTGGTGTGTAAATGTATATTGTTGAGAATGTATATGTGTCGCAATGTGTGTTATGACCGGTCTGTAAAAGACAGGGCGAATTTGTTTGCAGCGGTGCTGTTTTCGGCTAGAAACAAAAAGTACAAAGCTTTTTGACTCTAAAATACGAGGGACGCGGAGCATCCAACGCATGTATGAAGCGACCTTCTGCTGTACATTATCCGAGATTTGGCCTTCTTCCTGAATGGCAGTCTCAGTCTATTTCTTCCTCTTGTATTTTGGTGTTGTTGTTTGTTGGTGTAGTGGTCAAGACGTTGGCCTAGTGATCTAGTGGTCGGGGGTTCGCGCCTCGTTCCAGGACACCAGCAAGTTAGTCCTGTTTTCATAGCACGGGCGTTTAGCTTAGTTTGAAAATAGTAATAATATTGATGTGACATGTTTTTAAAATTTTTTAAATACTAATACATTGAAATACATTTTAAGCTTAAATGTCATCATATTGAATATATTCTCATAGCTTTATTTTGATACTCTGATAATTATTCAATTTCTTCTTCGTTAGCCAAAACCAAAATGACAGAGCTGAATACTATTTGCCAAGACTCAGTACTGACCAATCTTCTGATCCTTCTCAGAAGTGAGCAATCTCTTTAGTCACGTATCTGATATTTTGCGATAAATTCCATTTAGAATCCATTATGGCTCCGAGAGGTGACCGGCGAGCTGGTCAAGCTGGCTGTCTCGCTCGGAGTCCGTTTGCGGGACCTCGGTGTCCGCCGCTGAAGACGTGTGGAAGATAGCCGACAGATGCTCGCGGCCGGAGCCCCCTACGCCGAGAGCATCATCACGGAGATGTCCCCCGAGAACGAGGAGCGAGGAGAACCGTTGGATCTTGCCCTAGTAGCAGACGTCGGCAACCCGAAGCAGTATTGTGTGAGTCATTTCAATTATTTATTTATTTTGATAATGTAAAATCTGCTCGGTTTCTTATCTCTTCATTTATCACTTATTCATATCACATATTATCGAAATTCAGTTAACAATAAGTCTCCATGTAACAACTTCTATCTCAGCTGTCTTCTCGGATGCACGTCCACTGAACGCTTCAAGTCATAAACAATATTTTTATATATTTCATTAGAAAGATATACATATAAAATTTATTTTATAGAAAAATATTGTTGTTGCGCCACCGGGATTCGAACCTGAATCTTTTTCATTAATCTGCATCTGTTATCAGATTACTCAAAGGTATTTGAGATTCCGTAAAAATAAGGCAGATGGCTCTTTCAAATAATGGAACGATTAAATGTATTCATATCAAAAATGTAGGTTCGAAAATTTGTCGATAAAAATATTGTCGCCTTAGCATAGTTCGATAAAATTGATTTTATATGTATATCTTTCTAATTAATATATTTAATTCATATTTAAAAATATTGTTGTTGTGCTACAGGGATTCGAACCAGGATCTCTTTCCCAACCAGGGAAGGTGCGTTATCCAACTATGCTACAGCGACAATATTTTTAGCGACAAATTTCCGTTAGTCTGTGAGCCTACCGAATTTGACAAATTAAATTAAATTTGTTAAAGAGAAAAAAACCAATTGTTGGCCACTCCGGCGGCGGGCATCTGCAAGATCCGGAGTCCCTTCTTCCATTTTCATGTGCACAACAATACCTTTCTTACCCGCCGCCTGTCGAACCACACGGTGATCCGAAAGGTGTTACCTTCATTTTATAAAATCGCACGTTACACCGTTACTATATATTTAATTTGATTTATTTGAAAAATATTCAGTTAATCAACAAACATCTAATCTTTCTACCATATCTTTACTGTTTTTTTTAACTCCATTTCTTTAATATGCTCTCATTTTAATGTTCTTTAAACTCGGTTCCTTATATCTTACACGTCTGCCGCCGATGGAGGGGACAGATTGCGCTCTGACATCGAACTGTCAAGATTTATGTTCTTTTTTAACGTCTGAAAAAAGCAACGCCGTGCGTAACGCGAGTACCGTGAAAATGAAGTATTCTAAACAGTGCCGGAAGTGCAGTGATCTCTCGATTTTGCACAGCGAGCGTGCTAGTCAACCGGAGGTGAAGACGACGCCCAACCCAGGACTTTAGAACAAGGTAGGTTATTTTTCTGCATGAATCCAATACGGGTTGTGTCACTTGTTCAATATTATACTCGATACAATCCACGAGATCTTATCTCACCAGAATCTAATGGCTGCATATCTCAGACCAGGTAAGCAGCGAGTCATTGCTCTTGCTAGTGCATTAATTAGTTTAATAATTAATATAAGCGTCAAAACAAAGTGATTTTGCAAATATATAAGCATTAAAAATATTAAGATAATAATAAATAATTATTAAGGGGAAATCTTGTGTCCAAAATTTAATAAAAATCAATTGTTAATTCTGGCGTGTGCTATCGGTTTATTCAGAGGTGTTTGAGATTCTGTAGCATAGTCGGTAATGCACCTTACCCGGGTTGGAAAAGAGATCCAGGTTCGAATTGTAATTTAATTAGTATTTAATTGTAAATTGAACCGATTTCGTGTTTTCTCTGAATTATTAGATACACTGACACGATGCCGAGTGTGGGTTTGGTAACAATGAAGGTAATGAAAATAAATGACAACTATCTCTTCTATTAAAGGAGTAAAAAAATAAGAAAATTAAGATAAGGAAACGAAAAAAAAACTTCAAACAATAAATTATGTCTCCCATTGGAGAGCGAGATATGTTTGTAGATAAAATGATTGGTTCAAAGGTAACAATTTCTCTTTTATCAAAACAAAACTAATAAACTTTGTAGAAACCGCTTTGATACATTTAACGTCGACCGGTTTCGATACTACTGTTCCTCATTTTAATGTCACCCGATAATCAATTTCGTTACATTTTATATTCATGGATTAGTTAGTGTGCGTCCGTCCGTCCCGACGACGATATAGATAATGAGCGCCTCTAGTTTCCGTCTGCCCTTTTCCCATCCTTCCGCACGCGCTCTCAAACGAGTACTTGAAAAAAAATTGAAATGCTCGTATCGTAATTGGCGAACTACACTTAGCGCCATCATATCTTGGCGAGTACGAGTGTACCGGTGCGGCACGGCCGGCACACCCTGTGGGGTGATCGCCCTCGCTCCGGCTCATAACGGAAAGTGTAATATTGGGGCGAGGGCTTCTCGGGCTCGGTTTGTCTCGCTCCGTTTACCCTGTCGGCGCACGATTGCGATTGCAAAATATTACACAGTTACAATTGTCCGGAATTTATTGCACAAACGGTGTGCTTGCGTATCGATTCTTGACAAAACTGACATTATTTTTTTACATCAAAATTTTTTATTGCTCGCAGTGTATATTTTATCTGATATTAAAAATGAGTTCGGTACACGCGAGGTGCGTTCAGCATCAAAATCGTGTTGTTACATTAAGTAATAACTAGAAGGATAAAAGTTGCGTGGAAAACCCGACCCTGGCGAATTTATTCCGCGCATCTGTCGCGCAGCTGACACCGGCGCGCGCCGCGACGCGACCCGGCCCGCCGGCTGCGACGGCGGGGAAGCCCTCCTGGGAACGGCGAGCGTGAGAAGGGCGCGCTGACCTCTCGCTCCTCCGCCGAGTCGCGTTCCGCAAGCGACCGAAAATTTGTATCCCGAAATGACAGATTTAAAAAAAACAATAGACAACCCTCGCACCCTTTCACCGATCAGGACGCCGACATTACTCTCTCGGCGACGTTCACCACTGCATCATCATTATCAGCTGTTTTCTATAGACTGCTGTTCAACGCGACATATTTGTGAACGATGCTTATCCTTCATACTTCATACTAACCGTAATTGTGGCCAGTTTTGAGATGAACAGCTCCTGTTCTGTTTTGAAACATGGAAGAAAAATACAGCACCTATTTCTGCGTCAATCTTAGAAGCTATTGATATTAATTATATTGAGTAACATCCCTTCTCCGGAACACCGCGAATAGCTCTGACAGTAAGCGAGCCCCTTGTTAATAAACGTATTCTAATAACTGAGATTCGTGGATTCATGGAACCAATTATTGGGAATGTCATCAAGATATAGATGTCTCACAGAGACGAAGCTATTATTTTTACACGGGAAGTATGGAAGTCTCAGGGCATTACAGGGCTTACTACCTGTCATCGGCTGGTTTAGCTGATCACTTTACACAATGCAACGTTCACCTATTTATCCATGCAAACACATCTATCAAAATGAAACCAAATCAAGTCGTATATATGTTATCATGTTGGAACATTTCAATTATTTATTACCGACTATGCTGTCGCCATCTATGGATTTTTTGAAAATTTGATGTCACTGAAGCTGAGACAATTTTTTGTAATAGTTTGGGGCTATATTCTTTATGCGTAATATGTCTAGAGATTTATCTCGTCCGGGACACGAGGCTCGCGTCTTAGACTTTTAACCGGAAATACTACGCTACAGTTGGTCATTTTGCTGCGGGTACAAAGTACAATAGACGAGAATGCTCGACTCCGCGATAATTTCAACAATATACTATACGCGTCGAGTATCGGGCTGGGGGGGAACCTCGGAAAGGTCAGACCGAGGGTTCGTCGAACTCCGCGTGAAAGGGCGGTTTTTTTTATTTATTAGTTTTTTTTTGACACTCCCCGCCGTGAGAAATGCAGTTGGGGCGCGAAAAGGGAAAATTTAAAAAGGTTTTTTGTACAGAAAAAAAACGTGTAACTAGTTGGAACCGCTATTTTATGAAGGGCGGGTTATCTAACTGTGATTCCACAGTTTTAAAGAACATTCTAGGTTGTTACGGACCAACTGTAGACAACATGGAAAGCGAAAGACATCAGAAGGATGTCGAACGAACGCCTCAATTCTGCGACAATTCCAACTGCACCGAGCCAACTAGCTAGCAACAGCGGTGAACAATTCTTCGGCCACAACTTTAGGCCCGAGAGTCCTCAGCGGTGGATAGATCTTCCATCTGGCTGAAGAGTCGGCCGTCAGGGCGACCCGGGACCGTCACCTGTGGAGGTACACTACGAGCCGAAGCCACTGTATATCAACGAAGGAATGAAAGAGATAAAGGAAGACACGTGAGCGAGAGTAACAGTAAGACGTTCATCAGAACAGTGCTCGAATATGATATTGACTACTGAGGATGCGTGCGCACTGGACGTTACAATTAAGATTACAAATTATTTACATTATGTACCTGTATCGCACAGAATTGCTAGGTCGCAGCAGAAGCGCTATATAATTGATACGATTTAAAGGTGTAATCATTGGCGTGGCGCCAAAAAACACGTGGGATAGATTTCAGGAAAACAATGACGTCTTGGTAAAACGTACAGCGGTGACCTGCCGCCGTATAGTACTCGCAAATATGACTCTATGTGTTGTTATGAATCTGAATAAAAACCGAGTATTCTGCAGGCGGGAAGCCATTCTCAATTGTGTTGTGTCGAATATTGAACTTCTTTCTACCTCATCATCATCGCCGGTCGAGAGAAGCCGAGAAGCCTTGTCCACATTCTTGTTTCCTGTGCGGAACATTACCAATTGACAAACAACTAACATACAGCATAATTATTAAGGAGAAGTTGTAATTATTCAGAACAGACGCTCTGTAATATTTTAAATACTAATTAAATGTATTCATTATAAAGATACACATATTAAATCAAATAAAAATGGATTATTCCGTAAAGATATTGTAGATGACTTTCAAATCACGGAACGATAGATGTATTCATTTGACAAGTGTAACATATGGGTTTGAATATTTGTTTTACTATATAGCATAATCGGCTAATGTACGTTCATCGGATCGGAAGAGATTAAGGTTCGAATTCCGGTAGCGACAGCAATATTTTTCGATAAAATTGATTTAATATGTGTATCTTTTTAATCAGTATTACAGTATATGTAATTTGATAAATAAGATAAATATGAATATTAATCTCAGATCCTCGGGACGAACCTCGCGTGTGTCAGTGAGAGAATATGCCACAAATATGTAATATCATCAACGGAGACTTAATATAGAGTGATGGTATTCGAGAAGGAGGAAAGCTAAATACTCGGAGATCATGAACGGTTGGAACAAGTTGATGAGTTTCTGTATTTGGGAAGTATGTTTGATAGAAACGGAAAGGAGGGTGACTCCAGGAAATAAAGTGAACGGCGCTTTGAATGGAATTATATCTAACGGGAATTTGTTCGGGGCAAGACTAGAATCCTAGTACAGACACTGATGTATGGAAGCGAGGCCTGTAGCTGGCAGAAAAGGAACGAAACTAGACTGAATGCGGTGGAAATGAGATCACTTAGGCGTATTTGTGGCAAATCTATTTATGACAGAGTAAAGAATGAAGAAATAAGAAAAGAATGTAAAGCTGATGTTAGTATAGTGAGTGAGATTAAGAAAGGATCACTTAGGTAGTTCGGTGATATGGAATGGATGAATGAGGAGAGAATGGTAAGAAAGATATATGATGCAAGTATTGATGGAACCAGAAATAGAGGACGTCCCCGGAAGACTTGGCACGACCAGGTAAACCAGATAATGGAGGATGGTTCTGTTAGAAGCCTCAACAATCGGCGAGCTTGTATGACAAGATGTATGAATGTGGATGAGGCGAGAATTGTATGTCAGGACAGAAGAGTGTGGCGCTCTATCCTCTCTGCCTACCCCCACGGGGAAACGGCGTGATGGTAAGTAAGTAAGTAAGAGACTTAATAAATATGCAAAATAAAGAGACCCCAGTGACCAGCGTGAAGACCCTCAAATATGAAGAGAAAGAACACATTCTAATCTAAATATTTGTTTCTTTCCTTGTATTTTATTTAAAGGAGAAATATTGTCGACTTAGCATTATTAATGTCCAACTGATCTGCAGTTTGACAAATATTGAAAATTATAATATAAAAATGTACGTATTAAGGTTGAAATAAAAAAATAAGTATAAAAGCGACCGTAGTAAAAGAGCTTCATGCGTTCTATCCTCACAATTACAATCTACATGTTCGCCGGAGCGTAGAATATTAATTATAATAAAAAATATTTAGCCCCCACAATTTGAATTCTCTAAACAGTAGTAACTTTTGACTTAAGACGGGTTGTTTGATCGTTGGTAAAAAAATATTTACTTCTCGAAAGCACTAGTAAACTTATTTTGCTCTCGGATATCCGATAGTGAAAACTAGAATCTGTCAACTCTTCACAGCTGTTGCAAAAGTCATCTGACATATTGATACTTTGAAAGTTGCAGTACACCGCTCCAATATCGCGCTCTCTTAGTAATGACAGTTTATATGATAATGATATCGTTGTTTAATATACATTAGCACAGTAGAAGCGAAAAAATCCATATAAAAAACATGAAATAAAGCATTTTTAATGGTACTGCTTTGACAATAGTAAATTTGACGTTCAAACAACCCGCAAACGATTTTAACCACGTTCGTTAGTAAAAAGTTACTACTGATCACACAACCGGTCCTAATTCATTAAGCACATTTCTTATTATTCTAATTACCCCCCGTCATTTTTAACGGGCATTATCACCGAAGCGTAGAACGCGTGTTTTTTAAAATTATTCATAAATAAATCGCGTACGTCGTTTTCAAGGGCGCTGTCACCGGACCTTGTAACGAAATAATAATCTAAAGTTAGGTTCTTTCATTTAATGAGTCATTTGGTTATGACGCGGTGAAATAATTAAAAAATATTTTTTTACTATCGAAAATTATCTTTTATATACACGGAACTTTTGCGCGATACTAGAATTATAGCCATTAAATTTTTTCTTTGTCATTTACATACACGGTGTAACCTAGTTTACAATATTTTATCTGTGAATATCTTTCGAAAGTTTGTGGGTGTGCGGGTGACCCGTTGGGAGATTTTGAAGCATGCAAATTCTGCGACTTTGACCCTTCCTGTGACTTTGTCTTCTTTTGAACAGATATTTGCCGGTCCTGGTTTCCTAGCCGGAAGAAAATGTGTTTGTTCACTTTTTTCTTTTCTCTTAAGACCGATATGGGAGCTTTCGCTCGTAGAACGGTCCTGGGTGGTAGGTACAAATTCACTGGTGGATACCTGACTAAATTGCAAGCAGTATGTACACATTCCGTACCGTTACGGACAGCGCCGGCGTGACGCACAGGCAGAGCAGGCGCGAAAAAAATATAAAAATTGTAAAACAAAATCACAATAAATAATAATAAAAGCGATAACAGATAGGGTGTAATAAAAATAATCCAGGTGTAAACAATTCAAGAACTTGGATTCGGGCTAGTATTGGTGCACTCACCCAAACCTGTTTTCTACTTTTTCTCTCACTTCTCTTAATTTTATATGAATCAATTGTTTGTTTTTTAAATTAAATTAAATAATGATTGTTATTAATAACAAATTTCCTAAAACAATATATTGAAAGTCCACTTTGTAATTGCTTCTTGTATTCTTGTACCTTATGTACGATGCACATATAAGTCGTATGTATAAGAGGTAAATGTTAATTTCAGTTTGGTACTTGTAAACTATGCCCGTCTCGACACACAATTTTCTAGCGAGACTGGCACAGTCCAAACTATTGTATTATTGTATAGTTTCTAATAAATAAATAAAATAAAGAACGCTAATCCAATAAAAAACATTATAGTTATTTCTTAATAACGTAGTAATTTGTAATCAGCGCTGGTGGAGTCCAGAACGTCTTTTGGTAAAAACCAGCCCTTGGGCAAGTTTCAAAATACCGGCCTAACAAAATACCGCCCCCTAACGTTACTAGGGCGGGACGAAACGGTTGGTTACGTGTTATACTGTTATACATGAGATTTTATTGAATCATGTTAAGCTTTAAGTCTATGTATTTGTTAATAAATATTAGAAAAATTGCCCATTATTTCTGTGTATTTTTCCTTCAGGCTCTAAACCATCTAACAGTCTGTCCGTTCCAAATTCCATGACAATTTATTGTTATGATTTTGTGAAAATTTCATATAATAAATATTCTCCGTCTAGGTACATTATTTATACATACTACTTGAACATTTTCGACTGAGTAATAGAATCAGGTATTCACCTATAATATATTGCGAATTAGGTCCGTTGCATTCTGTGTATAATTTTAATTCGTTTTTTGAACGTAATGGTACAAAGATATTAACATAGGAATTAGCCAGTTTTACGCTTCGCGACCCACCCCAATACGTCTTCGGCAACGGCCGCGGCGAGCGCCGTCACAGCCGTTGCCGCGCGTGCCGTCACATCCGCCGGTCGTTAATTTCCAACCAGGTTGTCTTTATCTCTGATAGGCAACCGCCCCGCCATCTTCTGTCGTCTTTAAGCAATACGAGATGGGGGGATTCTCGGCTAACTTTGTTTCATTGGCGCTCAATAGATGTCTCATTTATAAATAACCAAACATTATTGGCGGTAACTTGATATCCAAATTAATACTTAATATTTCCGTATAAAATTATCTATTCTCATATTGACGGGCTCGATCTTCTCGCCGAAGTCTGTTTTATGGTGAACGTGTTGAAGTCTGTTTTATGGTACCATAAAACAGACTTCAACACGTTCAAACAGACCCATGTCAATACGTTCAAAATATACATTTGACTAGAATAACACGAGAGCTAACTACTGCACGAGTGAGTGATCACTGCCGAGACTGCGCAGACTTGGCAATGAGTGTAGATATATTCCATGACAGCTTGACTGTTAAGAGAAACTTACAGATGATTCTGATTGTTGTAACTTTTGACAATATTATATTTTGAATTCTGTTTACAAATAAAAAATGTCTTTTGTCCAAGGCTCAATATGTTATTGAGTTACTTGTAAATATTTTTACTAATATTACATTTAAATATTGTTATTCTATTTGAAAATTTTTCAATGGTATTGTGTACCTTATGCATAAATAAATAATCGCATTCAGAAAGCCATTTGCCATCCTTTTGATTTAATTCTTAACCGTAACATTCCTAACAAACTTCTCAAATCACATTCCTTCTCGCTTGTTCTAAAGCTAGTCACCAGGTAGGTACTGCAGAGTAGCATCACTATTAGCTGCATTATTTGTGTGTTGTCGGCAGGATACAATCAAAACATCTATAGTCACGTAACCAGAACCAGATTGAGAATATCAGAGCTCTAGGCAATACACAATTTTACTAAATTGATACATAATTATGGTATTATCGTTTACATTTTATTTATTTCTCAATAGTCCCATGACTGAGTATTAAATTTTTTATATTAATACCTACCTGCGGGCTGAAAGGATTTAGCCTTCCCTGGAACTGTTCATATAATGAGCTATTGACTACTTATAAATCTAATATAATTTAATTAAATTTCTGAGATTTGTCAATTATAAACTAAATATACAACTCGAGTAATTAGCTTATCGCTATACATGTATTCCTTCTTTACTATTTCTCCATATTTTACATATGTAGCGACCGGAATTCAAATCCACTGCCATCTCAGTCGGCATCGACGCTAGCGACAGCGCTGCCGGCTGCTGCCACAAGCCTGGCTTAGAATTCACCGCTAGGCAGCCTCTCGAGTTTCAGCGTTTCACAACGGCGGTCTTGCCGGCTCGCGAGAGCCGAGCATGTATGAGATGAGACAGAAGTATTAAATATTGCAAGATGCATTGAGAAAATATGAAAAATGAAAAGAAAAAATGGTACAAAACTCTGATGTTTAAAATAATTGTATACGATTGAAGCCGATTATATAAGTTACCTAAATAAAATAAAATAATAATAGCTTAGTGTATTAAACAATATTAGATATGTAATTCGTACATCTTTCTTTGTTATATGAAAAACACATGCAAAAGTTTTATGGCAGCGAATCCATTCAATATTCTGAAAATTATAATTCTGCATGTGTGTATTTCATTTCAAATGTTTTAATTCTGTTTCCAAATATTTTAAACACTCTTTAATTTAAAATAAGAGATTTATTGTCAATATTAAATAAATCAAAAGACTTTATTACAATTACGAGTAGTTATGTAAATATGCGGATGACTGAAGCTGGAGGATAATAAAATTGGACGTTAAAATTGTATGAAATTTTCATTTACATTAAAGTGACATCTGTCGTCGTATTTACGAGATAAATATCGTCAACATTTTAAACCATAGAAAAAGAATGTGTGTTTAAAGATATTATAAGGTGGATAACATTTATTCGCTATGGGTAGGCACCATTTCGGGACTCTTATTGTAGATTTTTGATCATATTAAGATATCGTAATTTTGTCGGTTGTTACATCGTGGTTAACTCGGCAACGGCTCACGATAGCTCTTCTCACTCAAAATATATAAGGTAGGAGCCCATTATAAGGTACAAATTTAGAGAATTAATATTATGTATTAATAAGTAACTAATGTATTAATTATAAAGATATACATTTAAAATCAATTTTATTGAAAAATATTGTTGTTATACCGTAATTCGAATGTGGATCTCTTCCAATCCGGGAAACGTGTGTTATCCGATTATGCTATATCAACATAATGGATTAAGTTTTGCGTCGTGGTTTATTTTAAAGGTAATCTAGATGCACAAAGTCAGGTAAGGTAGATCACAATAAATTAAGTAACAAAGTAAAAGGATTAACACAGTAAAAAAAACCCATTAGATGCTGATGTTCGTCCAAAGCTCACGAGAGAGAATGGTGGCTTTGTTTGCTGCGAGAACCTTTCGGGTTATTAGGGACTTGGTGAGACTTTGCCGACAGCACGCTGAAGGTCGCTCCTTGACCAATCCAGCTTCGGCTGGTGGGCCACAAGTGTCGTTACCATATTAAAATAAACATGTACACAATTGATCTATTCTGTCTCCCGTCGGTACTCGAAGTGGAATTGTCTAACAATGACAGGACACGTGAACCATACTGACGTGATTTTACGAGACCCCCTGCAACAACACTGTATATCGGTTTTTAAAAATGTTGCTAGATAGACGGTAGCGAAGGGCAAAACTTCACTTCGTAACGAACGCTTAATTCGATGTATAATGGTACAGGTTGAAATCGCTTCGCACTTCATACAGTTCAATGAAGTGTGTGAAGTCGTTTTTTAAACCGTGGTTGGAATACCTGTTGGTTATACCGTGGTTGGTTGGAATGGAATAGTTGGATACATCAATGAAGTGTCTAAAGTGCAAAGTGTGTAGTGTAATACTTACCGATGTACACACTTCAATAAACTACATGGAGCGAATAGCAAACTCGTCTAGTACCTACTTCGCGAAGTTTCGTCCTGCATTGCAGGCAACTAAGTTATTCCAAATTTGTAAAAACACATTTTTGGCGCGTGTTGGGAATCGGCCGCGACCCATGTTATTGACTCATTTCTGCGTCCAAATTCACTCCCATACTTCTTCTCATGCTCGTCTTGTGTATGAATTGTGATCTTGACGTCAGCAGACGTCAACGTGACCGATATTTGTTCGATCGCGATATCAGTCAACTCCAGTGCACCAGCACTGTATTTGTGATCTTGTGTTTAGTGATCACGTAGTGTGCCACGGGTGAAGTTGTGATATCGCCGTCTTCAATTGGAAGCGGAGATCTTCCCATCCGCGTGCCGTTTGTGTGATCTCGGCGGCATTGGCAGGGGTGACGGAGGCGTCAGATACAAGGTAAGACAAATCCCGGTTCCCCGAGATCACTGGTCCTAGGTTTCCCTCTTTTCCCTACCCTTTTATCCGTGACGCGCAATTCCAATTCATTCATTAGATTCTATCGGTGAAGGATTTACGTTTCCTTTACAGCTAGTGTGTGTGAATATGGTGTAGAGTATTGAACTATTGAAGCGTCAACACGATTTAGAACGTGTGAACTGTGAGTATAACAAAATAGTTAATTGAGGTACTCAGTACAGTGTAGACCCATCGGTAACAGACGAAGAGTCGGCCATCTTGGATGACGCAGTGTTATTACTGCAGGGAAAATCATTTAGAAATTGTGCGTAACAGTTTATTTATTTGATATGGTTGTTAATATACAACGTTGTGGCACTCATAACTCAGATCCAAAACCTCAACTCATATAGGTGACATTTTATTTATATTCTTTTAATGTATGTCTGCCTGCAATCTGTTTTTTTCTTCTTCTCTGTTGTAATAACACTAATAAAAACTTACTAACCTAACGGATATTAAATTAACAGTATATGTACAACGAGATGCTTTGCCGAGAGAATTTTATACAAGCACCAGCTTCCGAAACAGTTCTGGAGAAGTGGTGGGGAGTATAGCTGTCAAATATATTTATTTAAAAACATAAACTATTATAAACTTAATTTACCATCACAACGATTCCCTAATCTAACCTAACCCTAAAATTTGACAGGCGACCGACCCACCATCTTGTGCTGTTGTGGGACTCGCAGTTAATTTTGTTTCAGCGGATGTCTCAATTTTAACTAACTTAAAATCTCACTGTTTTACATGACATCGGGTAAGCAGAAAGAATAGAACACAACACTCTTGTCTCGTACATGTTCATCGGTTGTTGAATCTTTTAACAGGGTTAATCAGGGCATGCCAGGTATTTCACATGGGCCCTCTACTCCTTGGTGGCTTCAATACTCGTCTCAGATATAAACTTTAACATTCTTTTCTCACTCATACGTGTCACATGACTAAACCATTGTAGCGATACTTTCTTAATTCTAATAATCTACAAACAACTCACCATTCTTCACACTATCGTATATAAATTTTCCATACATGCGCTTGAGTGACCATTCAATCTGTGTCGGCGCTAGATCTACATTAAGCACTGCCAGTCATATTGGCGATAATAGCATTTAGAGCACCATTTACTTTATTTCCCGTAGTCCATTTTTTTAGACATCATTCTCAACAAATTACCTCAGTCACTTGTTTTAAACACAATAAACTAGTTTTAAATCGACCTTATTCCTTTTTATGAACGCGTCTAATGTGCTTTTTCAAGTTTTCTTGGTAGCGACACGAATAAATGCAGTCGGTACAAGAAAATGGATACTCGCCCGTGTGGCTCAGCAAATGGATTCCCAAACGATTTTTTGTGGTGCAGCTATAAGCGCACTCTGTACACGCAAACGGTTTCTCTCCAGTATGGGTGAGAAGATGTATGTTTAAGTTTGACTTTCGCGTGCACTTGAAACTGCACTGCGAACACGTGAACGGCTTCTCCCCGGTGTGTATGAGCATGTGAGTCTTGAGAATGTTCTTGCGAACGCACGAGTAATTGCACTCTGTACAAGTGTAGGGTTTGTCCGTTCTGTGGTTGGCCGCGTGCGTTTTGAGATTCTTCTTGTTACTGAAGAGGTCGCCACACTCGTCACAGGAGAATGGCTTCTCGCCCGTGTGGGTGAGCATGTGGTTCTTCAGGCTGACGCTCTGGATGTACGTGTTGCTGCACTCGGTGCAGGCGAACGGTTTCTCTCCGGTGTGCACCCACATGTGCTCCTTCAGTTGGTACCTCCGCTTGAAGACTTGACCGCACTGAGGACAGGTGGCGATGTTGTACACGGCAGGTTTTCTCTTCTTTTTGACAGCTGAGAAATATCGGAAAACAGTTAAAGTAATTATTTATCTAATACAAAATGGATGAAACAATATACAGACATAATCTTATTATCGAACAAATATGTTATCATCTTTCGTTGGAAGAGTGTGTTGAAATGCTATGTTAACTATTTACTTTCACGTCGAATTTTCGACTTAACTTCAATTCCTTTAGGTCCAAAGAATATCTCCTCCGTACCAATGTATTTCAATCAAAATCTATTTCAAAGACGATTAAAAGAGAGACAGATTTTTTTTACCCTACACTGAGTTCCTGCAAACATAAGAACGTCTTAGTGTCGACATTGAAAACCACAGATCAGTAAATGAATAGACATGAAATAAAGTGTACATAAAGGAGAGTAGTTCTGAACATTAGTTGCGGGAAGAGAAGCGATCTACACACATTATTTGTGAAAACATAAATCCGATAGTTTATGACACACTTATGCAATAGTAAAAGTATTTACTGTTCGAAAATTAAATCTGATTGCGCGAGTGGTACCAAAGTGATTACGTGGTTGACATCAAAATAAATTTGCGTCAGTGCATGTCCATATATTTGGCGATCTGTGTTAAAAACTAAGAATTTTTAACAGTCGAATATGTTACCGATTGGCTTGTCACTATCCTCAGAGAGAACAGTGGCCATGCTATGTCTGCTCCCTCCATCCCTTGCAGCAGGTTCGCTCTTGGCGGGGGCAGCTCCGGGGCTGGCGAGATCCATGGTCCTGGTATAACGGTCAACACTCTCGCCTGGAAATGGTAGTTTGTTTAACTAATTGTTTTTTTAAATTTACTCTTTGACAACTTTAAAACAAGCATGATTCTAATAGGGCCGAGCCAATGGGGGATCTAGAACCCGGTAGTGGTAACTAGTGCTTCATCCCCCAAAATATAATATTTACTAACTATGATTCTGAAGCACCAACTATGCACACATTTGGGTAGGCGCAGAGCTGAAGGCAGAAAAGGCGGTACAAAGATTCCCTCCAGGAAACACTGAATGGAGATGGCAAAAGATTGTGGGGGTTGGAGGAGTATCTGCTCTGAGGATAATGGTGTCGTGATGGCTAAATGGGCTGAAATGAGCAGTGAGCAGCCACGTGACAACGGAATCCGTCAGCGCAACAGAACTGCTTTGCGTGTGACCGCTGTGGGAGGAGTGTGACTATTGAAGAATAAGAAGAAGAGCGCATGAGAGGCGGAGAAACTGAGACACAGAAACACATCTAAGTGGGAATGGCGAGAGACTTTTCGAATACGAGGTCTGGCACCAACCAATGTATGATACACGGTGTTTAAGACTTACACTTATTACCTTAAAAAAACTATGCTCAGTGCCCCCCACCTTCCTTTCTTTCCCCAGCCGCAGCTAGCGGTCAGTCGGTCGGCGACCTTGAATCGGACTAATTCTAATTTTATATACAGTCTACTGAATCTGCAAGTGAACGAGAAATCCAGGAGAGGCGGAATTCGGTGAGTCCCAATTTCCTGTTACTGTGTTTATGGCACCTGAGGTGCAACAAAATAAACAAAACAAGTCATTTTTAAGCAGCTATCTCACGGCGAAAGAAGATACAGGGGGCTAAAGAAAAAAAAACAAAGAATCTGAGCAGATGTGGCGTACATCCTGAACATTGGTAATCCGCGGCCCATGATAAAGTGTTGTGACAGACGCAAGTCACCGATCACAGTGGGAATCCTTCGATAGCGTGCCAGGATGGACTCACGGAACCAAAGGACAGCTCGACTCACCTGGTTGATGACGCCGTCGATTTTCCGGAAGATCACACCGAATATACGAGACTGCCACGGCACAAAAAACTCTGATGAGTTTCAGCGTTCACATCACACCAAATCATCACAGCGGTATATGAACTAGTAATCCAACACGAATAATCACATGAGAGCACTTCCTTTCCAAACCTCGACGAGTTTTAGAAATTCAAATCAAACCAGTCGAGCCAAAGGAGCAATGTGTAATGGTTGGGAGTGGGCTAAGGGGTAGGAACAAAACTAAAATTGATGACAATAACATTTGTTTCAAGTTATGGAAGTATATGTGTTCAGCTAAAAAAAAATTATAATCACGAATATGAAACAATTGTAATGGCGCCTACAAGCACATTACCTCGGGGAACGTGCGAATGAAACAAGACTGCCGCAATTACCGCAAAAGGTGAAAGAGAATGCTATACGCCTGGATGCACTCGCTCATCATGCGGAAGGGTATGCGGTTCGACAAAAGCGTTCCTTGATCATGCGAAAACTTATAACAGATAAACCTCTGGCAGACGCTATTAGAGTTAAAAGGGTTACCGCCCCAGGGCAGAGGGGTTTCAAATCAAATTTGATAATTAATTCATCTGATAATATAGAATATTTTATTTGAATGTCTGAACGGAGCACTCCTGGTACAGCGACATGCCATAACCCATTAAGTTTTTAAAAAACTATTCTTACTTGCTTAATTTTTTATAGCGAGGCGATATTTACATAAAAAAATAATTAATTATAGAATGTTGATTTTGCACCAGGCCAATAAAGAGGTATCTTCTATTCAGTATATTTAAATTCATTATTAGCCAACTCTAGGCTTTTACAGTACATCTACGTTAGCAACATACACTTTCACTCGATGTACGCAGTCAAAATATCACCATAATTATTAAATTAATTGAATTTTACAACGTTGCCGTTGTATACGTTTTTCAAAACAAACAACCATGATTTTAGTATTAGACGTCAGCAAACAAATTAAGAAATACATTGAAACGTCAAAAGTGTTATTATTTAAAGAAGCGTAGAAAAAAAGAATAATATTTTAAGGTAGATAAAATTATTACAATTCAACAGATAAGATTACAACGGGGCTAGTTGTATAAAACCTTAGAAATTTCATAAGATTCAGCATCGCGACTAGTTCATGCCAAGATACCTTCAATATCTCAATTTCTTTATAAGAATTGTGTTATGGTCACATCTCACGTGTGACGTTCACGTATTACGAATATTATTTTCGGGGCGAATTTTAAATTAATGTTTAGCTTTAATTACATATTGCGGCCGACCTCCGGGCAGCACCATATCGACCACCATCTTGCCTAGAAACAAAACCGCTAGGAAGCTGTGAGGTGCCTCCTGGTAGGCATCCGAGGACCCCGCCTTGGACACGAGACAAGCAGCGGAAATTCCTGCCGCTCACAATGGAAGAGCGGAGGTCACCCACTTCGAGACAACTGGAGACCACATGGTGAGCGAGGCTGCGAAGCCCGCGTCAATAAACTGGACCAGAGGCGGGCTTCAGATGTCGCTTGTCGCACGCGCCTGCGGTGGGTCACACGTGGCCATGCAATCGGCCACAAGTGTGAAGACAGACAAAAGTGAGTGGGAAAAACTTTTAAACTATTAGTGCGCCCTTGTTTAATTAAGGTTAGATATAAGTAGCAATAAGAATTTTCCTTTTTCCATATTTCCTTGTGTTGTAAATAAATGTGTGAATTTGTATATAGAAAGACGGTTGATTTAATTTACATCCCCGCCATCTCCTCGTGACCACTACAAATGTTGATTGCGCAACGACCAGACCGTTGCGTTCTCATCAACTATTTTGCATTATTCTGCATAAATAATTTTCTTATGTATGGTACCGCGTAGCAATGTAAAAAAAACAACAGTCGAACACTCGGTAACATTTGTCTTTCACCCAGCGATGTATGATGCAAGCTTCAAAACTTCTGACCAAACGTCCAAATTCGCGATAAATCTTCCGGTTTACATACTAATGTACCGGTTTAGAGAGCAGACGGGTTCTCATCGTAACCAATAAGGTGAGAAGCCGTCTAGAAGGCCAGCTCCCGAGTGATACACCTCTCGCCGTCATCTTCCAGATCAAAAGTTCCGAGGACCGCCTTCGTTAGCTACTCGCCCGTAACTTTATAGAACGGTCTCATTTTTTCAAATTCCTGTAAACTGTGCACGATAAACTCGTGTCAAACGTAAACAGTATTTCTTCTCCAACCAGGTGTGACCACATACTCCTCGATCATAATTAAACGAACACGTGAGCGAATGGGTGAATTATTGGGGCGTCCAGCGTTCACATACTTCGGCTTATCCTTTTACCAAATCCACGCACGTACATTCAGATACAATAATCAATATATCTGCTTCACAGTGTCTTTACACACATCAATTCGTCAATTCATAAAACACTCACATAACCATATCCTTTTAATCTCCATAATTGGTGACCTCGACGACTCCAGTCAAAGTCCAGACATCAGTTGGTTAGGCGGGGATTACTACTTCTGTAGCCCTGGATGCATCAGCTAGCGGTTGATAAGCGTTATGATGTATAGTTATCATTTGATTAGCCGAAAATACGTAAGAAAATAATAACTAAATACTTGAATACAGCTCTGTATACGTTTATCATATTCCCCCCTGCTTTTGGGGTATTTACAGACTGCATTGGTATCCGAAGAAGGCAAGAAATGTATTGCGAAAAATAAATAAATAATAATTTATTTAAAAGTAGGCTTATAATAATTCCGGGTCACATCAATAGGGCGTCGAAACCAGGAAATATAATCTGGCTCCAACTGTAACTTGCGTTGCGGGAATGGTACATTATGGTATTTTTATATCTTACAAATATGTTTAACTGAGTATTAGTTTGCTGTGTCACAACTATTGTGTGTGCATGGGAGGAAAACCGTTTTCACTGCATACGCGTCATAACAATAAAACAAAATTAACATAATATACACACAATTTGTATTCTAGGAATTGTTGAAAATCTGAAGGGCAGTCCATAATTATAAAAAGCGTAAGAAATGGCAACAGTGAAAATACTAATAATAAGACACATATCTATGGACTTTGCTAATGGGACATCTCAAATCTGTTCAATTGTCATTATCCACCACAATTTTACTTCAGAAATTATCTTGCAAAACAGATTCACAAAAGTATAATCGCGAGCAATTTCCAGGGTTGTGATCCATTAAAAAGATACAATAATTAACAAGTTTTGTTAGTTGCATTAAAAGATCTCTTAATCGTACGAGATTGTCGAAGTCGCTGAGGTAGATCCAACAAGTCGTGAAGTCGAAATGTAATGAGTAGCGTTAACAGTCTCAACAATATTAGTCTGTAACTAGTAGCACTCAATTTAATTGTGCGTGCTTCTTCATATGGAGTCTCAAGTTCCCTTTCGAAATACACTTATATTCACATTCAGCACAAGCAAAAGGTCTTTCTGTAGAGTGCGTAAGCGTATGTCTTCTTAAGCTACTTTTATTGTTGCTTGTATAAGTGCACTGCGAACACGAAAACGGTTTAAATCCAGTGTGAGTCAGTATGTGGCGCCTAAAACGACCTTTTTGATAAGAGGAGTAAGTGCACTGAGGACATGATAACGGTTTCACTCCAGAGTGAGAGAGCTTATGGATTCTCAAGCTGCCTTTGTAATTACTCGTGTAATCGCACTGTGTACAAGAAAACAGTTTCTCTCCAGTGTGTGTAGCCATGTGAATAGTCAAGGATGATTTCCGATTACACGTGTAAGTGCACTGTGAACACGATAAAAGTTTGTCTTCTGTGTGAGAAGCCATATGCATTCTTAAATTGCTTTTCCGATTACACGTATAAATGCACTGTGAACATGAAAACGGCTTAGCTCCGGTGTGAGTAAATTCATGGATAATTAAATCTCCTTTTCTTTTACATATGAATGCGCACTCCGCACATGAAAACGGTTTCTCACCAGTGTGCGTCAGAATATGGTTCCTCAAGCTGCCTTTATGGTTGCACGTATAAGAGCACTGTGAACATGAAAACTGCTTCTCCCCGGAGTGAGTAAGGAGATGAGTTTTTAAATTGCATTTATTGTTGCTCGTATAAGTGCACTGAGAACACGAAAATGGTTTCTCTAAACAGTGAGTGAACATATGGCTTTTTAAGTTGCTTTTGTGAGTGCATGTGTATGAGCACAGTGAACATGCATACGGTTTATCCCCAGTGTGAGTGAGTAAGTGGTTTTTTAAGTTGCTTTTCTGATTACACGTGTACGCGCACTGTGAACAAGAAAATGGTCTCTCTCCAGTGTGTGTGAGCATGTGCCTCCTTAAGCCGCTCTGATGATTACAAGTATAAGTACACTGTGAACATGAAAACATTCTCTCCCCAGCGTGAGTCAGCTCGTGGTTGGTTAAATTGTCTTTTCTTTTACATGTGTATTTGCATTGCGAACATGAAAACGTTTTCACTCCTTTTGTATCGCTTATTGTAATTTTTTTGGTGTTGTTTGTGGTCTCCATTTTTGGTGTTATCTCAGGGCAGTTCGGAAGTAGAGTTGATTTCGCGAAAACTGAATGTGACAGTCCCGAGAGATCTGCAAAGAAAAAGTATTATTGTGTTAGAGATGAACATCAGCAATGACTTTTTGAAGACAGATTCAGAGAAAACACTCCCATTTCTTGGCGATTCTCCATCAAATTTACTCCTTGCTTTGGACAGACGCTCTAACTGAAGACTTCACATAAAAAAACATACTTTCGTCTGCACACGAAGTAAGAGACAGCCTCAACAGTCTCTTGAACAAGCATAGTACTCTATAAACCAACACACATCGTCTATTTAACAAATCCTTCATTCCAGTCACCACACACGCCAGCACCATCTGAGCCACGACAAAACATATAAATAAAAACTGTAGTCTCACCAAAACAAAAAGCTGAGAAACGTTTTATAAACATTGTGATACCCGGTGGATAGGATGGTCTCAACACAAATCTCAGTTAAACAAGCATATCCCCGAGTTATCCACTAAATTTTAACAAAACTTTCCTAACAACCCTAATCCCAGTATTTCTTCGTTAGGGCTCAATGATCCTGATCCAAATATCTTACTCTTTCTCGCGGTCAATGCGTTCGTGACTGGGCATCACGTTCCTTTGTACTGCTTGCTTTCACTCTTTTCATGATCTGGGGTCCCGTTTAGTGTGGCGGGTAGCGAGGCTGCGGTAATCTCTCGGACTTGGTCAGACCATCTTACTGCATATCGACTTTTCACCCTCCGTTCTTGTTCCTCGTGATGATCAACGTCTCCATTTATTTCCATCTCTGTCAGCAAAATACTCAAAGTATGATTGAATTAAAACTGTTCAAATAATCAATTCTAAACCAACTCAATTTTTGTATAGATAATTTTGAAAGATAATTTTATAACGATTCTCATATTTGAATAACTCATTATTTGAATTATGTTTTGTGTAATTGAGACGCTATTTAAACAACAGCAGTTCGGACATTGACCATAAGTGGTTGGATCGTCAATGGAGCTATAGCGTAGACCTTATCTTTTACATAAACCTAAAGAAAAAGTCCAGAGGCTTTAAATCGCACGATTTGGGCGGGTTCCAAAATGCATCCCGGCTTATGTGGCACGAACTGTTTACGAGTAATTATCACAATTTTTGTGGCGAATTTTCACAAGCACAATGCACTGCGCAATCGTGCAGAATCATTTTCGTTCTTTCTCTGTAGATCATATTTTACTTCACGAATTACTAATATAAAGAAGCAGTGTTTACGCGCTTTTATACTTCGATAGGTAGGCCTGATATAAAATGTTGAATATGTGTGTTCTTTTTGTGTAGATTTGAATTTACAGAAAACAAAAGCGAAGCTGCTTCTGGAAGAGAGTTATTGTGATTCGGACGGACTTTTACGACAGCGATAATAAAAACATTTAGTAGTATATATTTTCGGATTATCGGTTGTGTGAAGGTTTTAGGTGGCTGACCAGCATATTTGAGGACCATCAGACTACAAGGATAGCGACGTCGGCCTCAACCAGCACAGGTTCACAAAGGTTTGTGTAATTTGAATTTATATAGATTGAGTTACTGTATTCATCATTATCAATAGAGAACTAGCTATCGAAGTATTTACGGCAACAAGCAGTATCCCTACCGATGCACTGGTCGGCTTTCTTAGAGTACTCCGAGCACTCCTCTTTGACGTCGGGGAGCGATATGTCAATATCAGTGTAGGGTGCTCCACCCCCTGTTCCTTCATCGCCGCTCTCGGTTGCCGACACTGGCTCAGGCTTCACGGCAGCAACATCTGGGTCAGGCTTGATGACAGCAACGCCTGGGTCAGCACGGTTCATGGTTACAGATCTCAAAGCGGGCACGAGGCACGATAAACGTATTGACAAATGGCAAACGACTGCAGTACACCCTCTATCTATGGTGCTGAAGAACCATAGAGATGAGAGCAGGTCATAGAAGAAAAATCATATTAATTTTCAATAGATGGGTGGCTTTGCACACAGACGCGGTTGTTGTGCATATTGATATGTGCACACAACGACGTTGGGGGCCATATGACATGAGTCGGGGTTTTTTAGGAGTTATAATTCAATTAATCGATGTATAATCGAACATGTATTATGCTCCTGATCGCTCGTCGGAACGACACCTGCACTCTAATGGATCCATCAGATACAACGCCTTCATCAGTACCGGTTGTAGGAAGATACAGGTGAATATGCACACGCAAGATGCACAAATTTGACATTAATTAATAACAGTTTATACTCAATGGGCAGGTGGAAATACTTACAATTAACTTAATCTCTAACTGAAAAGAAATCGTAGATCCTGCGCCGAATAGGATCTACCGAACAAATTGCGCGATCTTTGAGTCGCGCGTCCAGCGGGACGCATTGGGATGATATCCAAAACAATACAGTACTGATGCACCGAAGTTGAACAGATCCACACAGCTGCATGAAGGTGGAAGATTTAAATCCGAATACATCGACTTGTGGGTGTTTGCTCTATCCTCTCTGTCTACCCCTACAGAAGTGACGCGGCACAGTCGCCGCTCACTGCCATGCATGCGGGCTCCGGCCCGAATTCAACAAAAGCTACTTTATTACCCAAAAATTAGTTATCCTAGGGTGAAAATGGACCCGCACCCTAATGGTTTTTTTTTTTGACGCGGTCATTGTCTTATTGTCGACCCACTTGATTTACCGAATGTACATTGTTATGAGACCGTAAACAAAAAAGACAAATAAAGAAGTTGCAGTACTAATTGTTAATTTAATAGAGGGAAGATTATTTCATAATAGGCTTACCTTAATGATGACACCCTAAACCGGATGTATTCGTTATTTTTCCCTCGTCTGTGTACGCCTCAAAAATTCGTGTTACAATTGTCACCACAAAATGCAGTAATCTTTTTATTAATCTTATGACGACGCCATGTTGAAAATATCTTTTCAGTTAATATATCCGATGAATAGACTCAAATATTTTAATACAGAAGTTGCATTATACAAATTGTTAATTTAAAAGATGGAAGATTATCTTAGTTAGGATCACTAAAAGTTCGGTGATATCTACTGTTATGCACTGAACGCACCCATCGTGAATAGTTGAACCTATCTAATCTTACCTTAAATATATTCTTCTACTTCTTGTGCCATAACCGTCCAACGGACGTTGGCTATTAGGTATCACTTTGTTCACTGTGGCCCGGTAAAGCTCTCCAGTAGACTGAGCAAACCATTGCCTCAGCTTCTTCAGCCATGATGTTCTCCTTCTTCGATGTCTGATTACGTGTCCGAGATATTGATGTTTTTATATCGTGAGCATTTTTCTGTAGATCCACATCTCAATGCTTCAAGTAGCCTTATCATTTATTCGGTGCGTGTCCATGCTTCCATTCCATACAATAATATCGAAAACACATTGTATCATGAATGCAGAAGATCTTTTTCAGGCGGATAAAGGTTGCACCATCGTGCCCAATGTGGCATTTGATTTCAACAGTAGGATCCCATCTTTAAACCAAGGTATATAATAGGTACTTTAAATCTACATTTTTGAATATATTAAGTGTCCATAAATAATTTCAATTGGCAAGTTTCCTTTAGGTAGTAAGGAAGCTGTAAGAACATTTAACAGTACCGTAAACAATATACACATTATAAAGTATTTAATTTACTAAAAATTATCCAGCATCCCATTTTTGGTACCAATAGTTATTTGATTTATCATCTAGATCCAAGAAGTACATATTTAGGTTTTTTTTTAAATTGGCAAAATTAACTTTTTAAAATTCATTATTTTTATTTGTTACTTATTGAATTAAATACATCTACCGGTTTTGAAAAATACCACTTTCTGCTTCAGGATGTCAATATCTAATCAAAACCATATGTTATCGTTTCTTTAACAGAATCTATTCTAATTGACATCCTGAAGAAGAAAATGATATTTTTCGAAACCGGTAGATGTACTTAATTCAAGAAGTGGTTAATAAAACAAAGTTAATAAATAAAAATAATAATTTAAGTTATTGTTTACGTAAACGTGTATAGAGTTAAAGGTTTTGATAGAAATAAATAAAATTGTTGATTTTCTCGCACTCGAGACAAGCTGCAGGAAAATATTGTAATAATAATATTATCAAAAGTAATTAAACGTATGTTTGCTATTCAAATTAATCAATCGATAATTAATCATAATTATTTATTTAAATAATAAAACAATGTATTTATTTATTAACTCTTAACATAATGCACACACTATATATACATGTTTAATTTAAGGTTTCCGCGAGCAATAGTATGGAGCACAACTGCCGATGAACTAGTTTGACAATTCGGCACGGTAACACGTATAATTGTCAAGGCGTTTCCTCAAATAATTGCGGTACAATAATACAATATTTCTTGAGGTAAAGTACGGTACGTTTATTTTCTATGCGGCGACTTACCTCGGTAGGGAGGGAGATTGTTTTGCTGACATCATTAAAAGAAAATGCTTGGCTTTAGCACGATGTGCCGATATTTCTATATCTGTCTTCATACAATCATTTTGCTGTTTGGTCTGCGACGATGGTTCCTCTGGCAGTCGATAAACGTGTTCAAGCCATCTTAAATGCGATTTTTCTTGTCAAAGGTCTCCTTTGTGTCGCTACTTTTCACTCAATTCAATAAAAACACCCCAGCTACTCCAAATCTCCATTCCGAATCTCATTGTCTCTATTACGAGGCATATTAAAGCCATAAAGTTAGCCTGTTTAATTTGCAATTGTGCGACACGAAGATTAATTAGGTTTAATGATTAGAAACAAGCGTGGCAGAAAGTATAATTTTAATTTTCAGGAGTAAAATCCCTTTCAGAATGTAAGATTTCAAATGAACCGGGTTGCCTGGAGAGCAATAGTGATGTTTGTGGAATTTAATAATCCGTCAAGGTTCAACGAGATCGCGTGTGCTTAATCATATGTATTTTCAAGCTTACATTCGTAGTACATTTATAATCGCATTCAGCACATGAAAACGGTTTCTTTCCAGAGTGTACAAGGGTATGTCTTCTCAAGCTGCTTTTATGATTACACGTGTATGAGCACTGTGCACATGCAAATGATTTAATCGCGGAATGGGTAAGCGTATGTCTTCCGAGACTACTTTTCACATTACACGTATAACTGCACTGTGAACACGAAAAAGGTTTTTCCCCAGAGTGAGTTAGAGTATGTCTTTTTAAGCTGCTTTTCATTTTACACATATACGTGCACTGTGAACATGAAAACGGTTTATCCTCCGTGTGAGTAAGAATATGGATTTTTAAATGGCTTTTCTGATTACACTTATAAGTGCACTGTGAACACGAAAACGGGTTCTCACCAGTGTGAGTAAGCATATGGTTTCTTAAACTGCCTTTATGATTGCAAGTGTAAGCGCACAGTGAACATGAGAACGGTTTATTTCCATTGTGAGTGAGCATATGGCTCCTTAAGCTGCTTTTATGATTACACGTATAAGTGCACTGTGAACACGAAAACGGTTTCTGTCCAGAATGAGTTAGCGCATGTCTTCGCAAACTGCTTTTCACATTACATGTGTATGCGCACTGTGAACATGAAAACGGTTTTTCTCCAGAGTGAGTCAGCGTATGTCTTCTTAAGCTGCTTTTCATGTTGCACGTGTAAGTGCACTGTGAACATGAAAACGGTTTGTCCCCCGTGTGGGTAAGCCTGTGAATATTTAAGGATCCTTTCCGAATACACGTGTACGCGCACTCTGAGCATGAAAAGGGTTTCACGCCGCTGTGAATGAGCATATGGCCTCTCAGGTGACCTTTATGATTGGACGAATAAGTGCATTGTGTACACAAATACTGTTTTTCACTTGTAAAAAGAATCGTGCAGTTTTCTGACATTTTTTGGGCAGTGTACTTGATATCCAATTCTGACTGCTTTTCGGGGATAGTCGCAGGTACAATCGGGTTTGCTGATACAGAGTCTTGTAGTTTAAAAAGATCTGAAAAGGTAATTAATTATATTAATTAAAATCATTGTTATTAATAATCTGCCATCAATCAATTAGAGTATCTGATAACAATATTACAAATATTCTACAAGACTAGATGATTTTACCTCTTTCTCTTTCTCAGTTTGCTTACATTGCTACTCATTGCCTAAATCACAAAAATATCCCCAGAGGTACGCTTTGAAAATAATTCATCCTGACCTTGGTGTGTCTCTACATGTCATCACCCACCGATACTGCTAGTTAGAAATTTAAGCTTGTATGGCTCAGAATACTACTTCAGCCGTTCAAGAGTCAGTAAAATCAACATTTACTTTTGGAGCACTGTTGATAGTATGTGGACATATTGTTAATATTAGACCTTCGTTGGCACTTGAACTGTTCAGAGGCACTTGCAATAGCAGCCGACGCTCAATATTTCAAACTCGGATATTCTTACTTTTGTTATTTGTAGTGAAATACCTTCGCTTCGCTTGCTTACCAAGTTTCGTGTAATGAACTGTTGAGGCCAAACACTGGCCTATGTTAGCCTATAGTTGGGAGTGAAGAGGTGGTACACAATTGGAACAGTTCACCGCTAAGGAGGAATCAACAGAATCATAAATGGTTAATGAATTTCAAACACTGGAGAACGTGAAGCCAATATTAAAAGGAGGAATGGACGGACAAACAGAAGCAAGTTTCCCAATACAGAAATATTAATAGGTTCATTACTAAGGTGAAGAGTGGTAAAAGGCTAGTAATCCTATGAGTCTCTGACGTAGTACTGAGAGAACAGGAGAGCAGAAATACATACGTATTAGAAATATAGTGCTAACAGTTCACAGAACAAACAAGAAATAGCTATTGAGAAAATCTGTTTTTCGTAGTACTGAAATATTGTGTCACGTGTGGACTACTGTTATAGCATTTATGCGGGCCTGAAATATTACAATCCATTCTAAATATGACAGCACGGATAATATATGGAGTTTCTAATTTCTCTCACATACTCGTAACATCCCTTTTACGTGAACTAAATTAACTTCGTTTCCGTAAAGAGAGTCGAATTGTGCCGGTAACTACACATAACATGACATAAGCGACACATAACATGACGCCTCTGTGTCTTCCAGAGCTCTGTATCCCAGACAACGTGAATGATGGATGTGAGCCTCTTCAGCCACAGGAAGGGTCGTAGAACCGACCAGACATTGCCAGAAGTCTAATTTCAGTGAACGGACATTGGCGGTAGGAGGACTTTTGCCCTCCGTTATAAGGAACAATGAATAAGAGACTTTATTTAAAAATAGACTAAAACTAACCTTTTCACAAAGACATATCCATAAGTTCTAATAACAATTTTAAATTTAAAGACAGCGTAGGAATAAACAGTGTATGCATAAAGAGCCCTTTAGGTAAAAATTTTTACGAAAAAAGCGCCGTGATAATTATTTAATTTTATTATTATGTCGTAGACGTACGGATGAAATGGAGACAGGCGGTTAAAGGCAGAGTGGAGGCATCTCATGTTCATATCCGGTGAAGTCTCTCTTCAAAAAACAATCAGAATTGTTGCAGACCGAAGGAGATAGTTCTGACTGTGGTGTCATAATATCACAGCAACAACGATTGCTCTGCCACGTGATAGTCAAAACAAGTCTTACCTTGACGTTGGTCTGCACAAGTACTGGAAAAATTGGCACTTTTAACTTTGATATCAGATTGCATCACATCTACACTTTCTTCCGAACTGTCATCGCTCCCAGCGGGAGACCCTGGCTCGGGCTTGACGGCGAGATGATGTGGGGCAGCGAGATTTGCAGTTCTTCTACGACGCTCTTCAATAAACGCGTGTGTATTTCCTGAAATAATTCAAAAATACATTTTAACACGGTATTCCGACAATCGATGGACGAAGAGAGTAAATACTCCAGCGGTACCCACGGGGTTGGCCACGAGGCGGATCAGGCCACGCTGGGTTCGATGAGATTCGACGCCATTATGACGCCGGGATGTAACTCCATCTTGCAATAGTTTGACACGGGCTAATGACATTCTTACTGATTTCTAACTAATCAATGCTCTTGTGCTTAGGAGTACCACGGTGATTTTCGGCGGCACCAAACCAGCAGGTCAGAATTAATAATATTAGCAGACCACTTGTGCTCTAGTGCTTACAATACTCGCCTAGGAGGTTCGTGCCTCGTTCCGGGAGGCACGAACCTCCTAGGTTAGTCCTGTTTTCATAGCACAAGCGTTTAGCTTAGTTTAAAAATAGTAAGAATATGGATGTGACAGGTCTTCCCTGTACGCGTCTCTATTTTTTATTGTAAAAAAAATAAAGCAATCGTTCGTCGCAAATTTCTTGATGCCAAGTAGCGGGTGGTTCACAAATAATGGTGGCCACCGCGAATCTATTTTTCAATACATAAAAACACAATTTATTATAAAAAAAGAGATATAGTCTACCGCAGCACAACAAAACTTAAGTAACTACATAACGTACCGTTCCGGAGATGACACGACATATATAGCTAATTGGTAACAGTACCGAGCGAGTCAACAGTGTCCAATACTTGTGTTACAAGCGTCTTTAAGGACACATGGCTTTTTCGTAGATTTCACAGACAAGAATAATATACACCAAAAACAACTAAAAAATGGAGACAATATTCTTACCCAAGGTAGTTTGCTGGGCACAGGACGTTCCACTGAGTCTTCTTGGTTCAGGATTGACGACGGGAAGATGTTGTACATCCAATTCAGAGAAATCCATATCGTGTTCGACTTTTATGTTTATTTCTTTGTTCATGAATTCAAATCTTCCCTCGGCGTGACTTCTGGGCTCAAACTCAATAGGCAAATCTGGGAACGCAATCTCCATCTTTATAACGGGATCCGGTGACGTATACTCTGTTTCACTGCCGTCCGCTTCTTCGTCGCTGACAGCGGGAGACTCCGGTTCAGGTTTGATGGCAGGAGCATCCGGGTCCATGGTTATATAGCTGAAAACCACAAGAATAACTGGACCATCAATGGTTGTAAAATAAAGACTTCACTCACGTGTAAATAAAAACACTTGTTTTATAGTTCTACTGATTTAATTTCCATAAGATGCGTTTCGCCTTATGATAGCATTATCAATCTAACCATTGTAATTTCAACAATTTGTTTTTATATTCATTTACATAAAATTGTATAGCCATCGTCTTCCATATTCATATTCCATATTTATTAAAATATTATTAGTGTTTGAAAAGAATTGTGCCAAAATATAATAAACCACAATTCACATTATTACCTTAAGTACTTAAAATTATATAGCTGTCCTTTTTCGATTCGTTGAATTCAAAATGGATAGTTTAATAATGCCCTCATAAGGCGAACCTCGCCTCACAAAAATTAAACGAGTAGAACTAAAAAACAAGTGTATTTTCATATGTGGGATTGTGGAGTTGTACAAATTTACCTCTGAAACAATAACAAAAGACTTCTTACAAGAAACTAGCCCTTAAGAAACCAAGATGAGATTAATCATTTTGACTTTGATTCAGTTGGGGATGGGAAGCAGAAAATTGAAGGCTAATTGAAATGGCAAAATCAGCGAAGATACGAAGAATTTATTCCATTCTAAAAATAACTAAAATCAGTCAGATAAAATCCCCATAGACATAAAGAAAGGAGAGCAATTGACATAGAGAATGAAGGAAAGGAAGGAAGGCCATCATCGCCGCTTCCAGCTGACCGTCGACACAGGCGACATCTGCACTCGGGGACTAGGCTCCTGCCGAGAGGAGCCGCGCTCAATCTCGCCCCGACACGAGTCGGATTGAGCACCGCTAACGCTTTAATACCTTACTTAATAGGTATACACAAAAACTCTACGTTGTATTCTGCCACCAACATGTTGGATGCCTTCGAGGTGTGGTGCTGGAGGTGGTTGCTGCGTATGCCGTGGGCCAAAAGGCGCATCCTCCAAGGTTAAGGATATAAGAAACACTGTTGACAAGATGCAGGAGAAGGATTCATGCATATGTAGAACATGTTTATGACGTTTCGATTCATTCAAACATTTGTAAAAAAAATTCAAAACGCAAGATTGATTTTAATCGGTGCTGTATACAATTTGTATTCCTATGGTAACGAATGTGATGTGAATACGTCACATATTGGGTGGGACCGCGAGCCAAAACCTTTACACGTCAAAAAATAAATATTGTTGACGCCTACACTGTGATTTATCTGTGGAAAGATCTGACAGCAATCGTCTTGAAGCAATTATTTGACACACCACTATTCTGATTTCTTTGTTTCGGTGTTGCATAGCAACGTAAAACAAACATACAACTAATTGTTTTTGCACTTTTAATCTTATAAAATTGATTAATTCTCGAATTATTTGATAGCATTGTCCATAGGTTACTTCTGGTTATAAATAATATAACACACAACTCGTAAAACAATGGCATGCGGCCGAGTAGCGTGACGCAACGCCGGGAGCATGGCTGGAAGAAGGTCGCAAACTCTGATTTTTAAATTTATTTCTCCAAATTAATGTAGAAAGCGGTGCACGAACATATCGACTCACCATTAAATACTGCAAGGAAGGACGATAATGAAAAATATTCAGAAGTGCTCTCAACGAACGAGTAAAATCTCACGTCAAATGGTGCAAAGCCATAGACAATTTAAGAGATTTGTAGGGATGTCAAAAAATGATCAATTGTTTCACCAGATACTGAACTTATAATAAAATAATAAAATTACTGTTATGTAGGTACCAGTGGCGTAACTATGACAATGCAACCGATGCGGTGCAAATGTCCTATAATACTTTTTATATCGGTACTTTTCCCAGTGCTATATGGACTAATAACTACACCACGGTGAGAAATATAACTAATAAAAGTAATTAATCATTTCCGACGTGCGTTAGGAATATAGTGGAACTTCGGTTTGTGATCTTGATTCGTTCCGTAAAATTGTTCGAAAATCAAGTTATTTGTAAACCGAAACAATTATTCCAATAAGAATCAATGTAAAATTTGTTAATCTATCTACCCCAGGAAAATGGCCCTATATCATTTTTTTTTCTACATTTTACTTGAAATTCTATAAAAGCATAAAAATCCATGGTTTTAACATAAAGAGAATTGGAAGAAATGGAATGAAAAGAATAACGTTATTTGAACTTATCGTAAAAAATATGTATTAAAGTGTTATTGTTTGGAAGGGGACTCTCCTTCCAAGAAAACATCGGGTATTCATCAGGTTTATGTGTCACGAAAAACCCATCTAACGATATTAGTTTATTCTTCCTTTTTATAATGTTAGGGAATTAAGACGTGACATTACCATTAAACGGATTTATAAAACGATTACATAAAGATTTATCAGGGTGATACTTTTCCACGTCACTCATTGTTGATCTTGGAATACTCGCACTTTATATACATACTGTTCGTTCTTTGCGTATGTCAAATTGAACATGACTTATTTAAATTTCTTCTTCCCCTAACGTGTCAACATGTTTTTAAACATTTTGGCTTGTTCGTTAAAAGAACAAAACAAAAAATAAAGTTCCAGGATCGAGTACCAGTGGTAATAATATATATTTTTTTGATAAATATATATATTGTCTGTGTATCTTTCTAAGTGATTAATGTAATTGATATATTTATTAAATCGTCATTATCTCGTATGAACGTAGATAAATTAAAACTTTTAATTATTTTTATTCTTTATTTTACACACAGTTATATTAATAACACTTAAATAAAAATATCATTTTAGCATATAATCTGTTTATTCAGCGAATATACCTGTAAAAGTTGTGAGGACTATTGCGATATTGTTACATTTTATACATATATTTTCACTGTAGGGGTATTTTGTTTTCACTGTTACCGGTAGTGTGATATATACCAGGCATCTTCAAAATATTTTGATTTCAAAAGAGTACATAAAATTATACAAAAATTTTAACATAGATCTTTGATGTCGTGGTCCACCATAAGTTCTCAATTTTCAATTGGATTTTCTTTCGTAATACATTTATATTCGCATTCAGTATAAGCGATTTCAACGCTTTTCCAATTGGACGTACAAGTGCACTTTGAACTTGAATACAGTTTTTAATCTGAATGTGTAAGCATATGCCTTCTCAAGGTACCTTTTTGATTACAGGAATAAATGCACTGTGAACATGAAAAGAGTTTATCGCCGGTATGAGTAAGCATATGGATCCTTAAACTGCTCTTATGATTACACGAATAAGAGCACTCTGAACATGAAAATGGTTTATCTGCAGTGTGGGTAAGCGTATGTCTTCTTAAGGTGCTTTTATCACTACATGTGTACGAGCACTGTGAACACGAAAACGGTTTGTCTCTAGTGTGATTAAGCTTATGAATGCTTAAGCTTTTTTTGCGATTACATGTGTAGGAGCATTGCGAACATGAAAACAGTTTATCTACGGTGTGAGTAAGTTCATGACTGCTTAAATACCTTTTCTTTTTACATGTAAAAGTGCACTGTGAACATGAAAATGGTTTTTCTGCAGTTTGAGAAACCATGTGTTTTGTTAACATGTTTGTATATGTATTTTGTCCACAAGAAAACAATTTCTCCCCAGTGTGCGTCAGTTCGTGAGTGCTTAAATTTTGTTCCATTATACATGTATATGAATCTGAACACGAAGTCATTTCCTCTATACCGTGCGTAAGCACATGTCTTCGTAAATTGCTTTTGTCACTACATGTATAATTACACTGTGTACATGAAAACGGTTTTTCTCCAGAGTGTTTAAGCATATGCCTTCTTAAGCTGCTTTTCCGATTGGATATATATGAGCATTGTAAACATGAAAACGGTTTCTCTGGATTGTGAGTAAGCATGTGTATACTTAAGCTGCTTTTAACACTAGATGTATAAGAGCACTGTGAACACATAAACGGTTTCTCCCCAGAATGGGTTAGCATGTGTCTTTTTAAGCTACTGTTGTCAGTACATGTATATGAGCACTGCGAACATAAAAACGGTTTCACCCCAGAATGTGTAAGCAAATGCCTGCGTAAACTGCTTTTCCGATTTGACACATAAGAGCACTCTGAACAAGAAAACGGTTTATCTTCAGAGTGAGTAAGTAAATGTCTTCTTAAGCTGTTTTTAAGATTACACGTGTAAGTGCACTGTGAACATGAAAACAATTTCGATCCAGTATGACTAAGTTCATGGTTACTTAAATGTCGTTTTCTTTTACATGTATATGCGCACTTTGAACATGAAAACGGTTTCTCTTCGTTGTGAATAAGCACGTGTCTTTTTAAGTTGCTCTTGTCACGACAAGTATAAGTGCACTGGATACATGAAAATGGTTTCTCCCCAAAGTGTGTAAACGTATGCTTTCTTAAGCTGCTTTTATGATTACAGGTGTAAGCGCACTGTGAACATGATAACAGTTTTTCTCCAGTGTGAGTTAATTCATGGATGTTTAAATCTCGTTTTCGTTTACACATATAAGTGCACTCCGAACATGAAAACGGTTTCTCCGCAGTGTGAATAAGCAAGTGACTTCTTAACTTGCTTTTGTTATTACATGTGTAATTGCAGCTTGAACATGAAAACGACTTCATTGCAGTTAATGTCATGCTTTGGCTTTTCGTCATTTTTTTGGCGGTGTACGTGATCTCCAATTCTGGCCCCCTTCCAGGGATAGTCGCAGCCGTGGCCGGGTTTGCCAAAACAAAATCATGCAGTCTTAAGCGGTCTGTAAAGAAAATTAATTATTATATTTTAAAAACATTGTTGTTAATATGATGTAAATCCGTCATCACTCAACGTTAGTGTATTTATAATAATTATAAATTTGTTTTTTTCAGTTTTTTATCTGTTCCTTCCGAAGTCCGTTTATTTATTTATTTTAAATCGCAAGAAATAGATAAGACACGCAGAATCGCACAGCGGGCTGGCCGCTTGTGGTGCGGTAGCCTTTCGCTCCTCTCACGATCCTGAGCTGATCAACAGCGTTCACTCGGACTTCCGTATTAGCGTCCATCGCATAAATTCTGCCAGTAAAATATCATTTATCATTTTAATCGCAATTCAATAAACTCAGTGTTCATTATGTAAGTAAAGATTTTTAATAACTCCGTTCATTAATTACACTGACAACCCAGATACAACTGACCTATTTATCATCGCCTGTTACAACTATTGCTACTACTACTTTCAAACCAAAATACATCTATGTATGAATTGTGTAGTACACAGCGGACGAAGGATCGCTACCCCTGCATCCTGCATTGGGCTTTCTGCCAAGTCGAAACTAGTCTCTCTTGCTCTATGCCTGTCGAACCCACCAGATCTGCTCCATACCGACCGCCCTTTTGCTTCGAGATGAAGCCACCAGAAATATGCCATGTGCCCCCGGAAGGCATCCGAGGACCCCACCTTAGACACGAGGCAAACACGGACATTCCCGCCGCTCATGCCAGAGGACCGGAGGCCACCCATCATAAGATGACCGGACGTATTATATAATTGTAACTTTGCCTCGCGGGGTATCTTTGCCCATAAGGAAAGATTTAAGTTAAACTTGAAATATTTAAAAAAATATTGAATATGGTAACAATATTTCTTATTGTCAATATTGACGCTGGGCAATGTTACGAGTAAATATTCAATCTGCTCGGCGTCAACTTTGCCCACCACAAAACATGTCGCAGGGTTATCACTCGTAACTTGATTTAATACATTTTTTTATTGACCTAAATTTGTGTTTTTTCAACCTTGTTTAATAAAAACATGGTTTTTATTAACATGCAATAGACATATTAATAAATCTACCCTCATTTTTTTTCATTAGTTCACCTTTATTATTTATTAATTGTCAGAATGCAAAATGCCAGTAAAAATAAACCTCGCATCCGGGCAAGGAAGAGTAGAAGAAAGTTGGGTTTTCGAATGTATAAAAATATTAATAAAATGGTATCTATAAGTTTTATGCGAAAAGAAAAAATATTCTACTGACCTCAAGTTAAAGATGAATCTCGAGTGTATTTATTTGATATTGTCAAAATATAATCAATTCCTATTGCCATGCGACGAGGATTGCTAAAATTTAACGATGATATGAATAATTTAAATGTTCAGTAAGATTCAATAATAATAATCTAATATCCAGTAAAACACTTTGATTGGGTATGAATATTGTGGAATGAAAGCAAATACAAAGTTCCTTCGATCATTCTTCGACAATTCTTATATATTAAGCAAAATACATAAAACATATGTTATTGATTTTTGTGAAATACACGTATGAAAATGTGAAGTATTACAATATGTCCTTCATTACCTACTTAGCTTAGCTTAGTTATAGGAAATTATTTATTATAGTTACCACCTCCTCATTTACAAATTAATATTGTATTCGTTCATTCAATATTTTCGTAGAATCGACAATATTGTTGCTATTTTATTGTTCTGCAGTTTGTAGTATTGTTTGGTGGCAGCCCTAATCTGTTGAAGCCGCTAGTATTTAAAAAAAGGCGGAGATGGCTTGGTAACATTGCCCAATCGTTTTTTGGCTTACGTATTGTTAATTAAACTTTCGTATTTATTTACAACTTAGTCTTTTCCTGGACAATTAGAATTTATATTATCTATAGGTCCGTAAAGGGCGTATTTCGATGAAAATAAGAAGTGGGCAAAGTTGGCTAAAATTACAGGTAATTTTGCCCACATAAAAAAAATCTAATTTTGACCTTTTGTATTGTATTTTTCCTGTTTTTGTTTTCAAAAATCCAATTGTGCGATCATGTTACTGTCTCTTGTCATTTAAAAAATATATCCTTCCTTAATATATTTTCGAGAAATATCAAGTTTTATGAAAAAAGCGGGCAATGTTGGAGCATTTCACGGTATCGAATTCCTTTCAAATTTCCATACACGTTACACACCGAGTGACTTCTTCATGTTAAACGCTAACCATAATGGCATTATTGCGTACAAATTAGCTGTGTTTTGTCCGCGGCTCTTTGTGTTTCGCGGGCAACAGTTGACCCTGATCATGAAGCACTTGCAGTGTAATCACGTTTTAGTAAGGTGACGCAGCAGCTCGTAATTTATCTACCTAATTTAGTTCAGCTTTCAAAATTGTATTTAAAATGCCGAAAAGAAATTGCAAATTTACGAATGAACTGCAAAAAGACTACATATTTATAAAAAAGCTTTGCGGTGAGGACAGCAAAGTGCAGTGACAGCAATGTTGCACACGGCGGGAGAACATACATTAAAGATCATGTAACGGCTGTCGCAAGCTCAGCCATGCACGAGTTTCAAAACATCTAAATGTAAACCTGGCGGTGAATGAGTAGGACCATATAGCAGTTTTCACTTATAAACGGTCCTGGGTAAGCGGTAGGTCTGCCCTCACAGCCATGATATGTTATAGAAGCGATAATTGTCTAGTTTTAGATAATAATGTCCAGGTTTAGAGGTTCATAATTATGGTAAACCTAACGATGGGGCATTCTTTTAACGGACACATCACGACATTATTCTTTAGGAATCAAAAATCCAAAGAAATCAGTTTCTTACCGCTGTGAAGGTCGGCCTTCCTCGAGTAAACCGAACACTCTTGCTTGACATCGTTGACAGTTATATCAATATCAGTGTGGAGGATTCCATCGTCTCCTTCAATGCCGCTCTCATCTGGTGACCCTGGCTCAGGCTTGACGATAGGAAGATGCACAATAGCAAGATCTTTTTCCATTTTAACGTATACATTTTCAACGGCCTTACATTGAGAACCTCCCTCAGACCTCGTCCCAACATCGGCAGGCAATTGTGGAAACGTTATCTCCATTTTAACATTTGCAATGGAGAATAATGTTTCACCGTCTTCTTCTTCATCGCCGCCAAGTCCCGGTTCAGGCTTGACTAGTGGGACAACGTATTCCATGACTTTAACACGTCCCACATTACAATAACCTCAAAAATACTTACATCAAGAGACGTAAGGTAACCATAGAAAAAATGGGTCGAGGGTATTATTTACAATATTACCAATTGCTCCGATTTTGTTCATTTTTTTTCGTCGGCATAGTTGAGTGCCCTGATTACATAAATTAAATCAAATTAAGGCGCTCACAAGTATAAAAAACTTACACTTTATCGTTCACGGTTCATTTGACATTTGGGGCCATAGACAATAGATGTTTCAGCCGCTTCATTCATAGGTAACACCGAATTACGTTTACCATAGATGAAAAAATACAATGGCACCAGAAGTAGACGTCCGCGGAAGACTCGGAATGACCAGGTAAACCAGATACTGGAGGATGATCCTGTTAGAAGCCTCAACAATCGGCGAGCTTGTATGAGAAGATGTACGAATGTGGATGAGGCGAGAATTGTGTGTCAGGACAGAAGTGTGGCGTTCTTTCCTCTCTTCCTTTCCCCATGGAGAAGCGGCGTGATTGTAAGTAAGAAAAAAATACAAGGGATTAAATTCGCGAAATTAGTTATCATTAAAATCGCTTTCAGTGCACAAGGATTATGCAAGATTCATATAGGTACTCGTATTACAAAATACGTTTTTTTTTATGGGCTTAACGCTAAGGTTACGATGTTAAATTTGTATTTATTAATTAAATTTGCGTGACATTTCATTTTGATGATTTTAAAACAATATGTATTCGAACTACAATCAATTTTAATTAAAATATTGTGATTACTCACACGCAATAATTTCTTACTGGCGGAAATATTAAGAAAAAAGGAAGACACTTACTTTTTGATTCCTCTCCACCACGAGTACAAGCGTCGCGGCGTGTATAATAAAACTCGCGAAAAAATTATTATTGAGTATAACCGGAATTAAGACAAGATTATTAATAAGCGGTAGTGAAGTGTCGGTAGTGTTTCCGTACAAAGTTCAAAGCGATCTTGCTGCAGTTGATTAATCACTGCGACATCTTCTTACTCCCCTGGGCATAGGAATAAGTAATAAGAAAGAAAAGGAAGAATATACGCAGATTAAAATTTGGTAAATAGTGAATTGAATGTATGTATGAGACAACAGGTCAAACATCAAAAACTGAATAGAATAAAATTAATTTTAAACGGCGCTAACACTTACTAAATTATATTTTTTGGGTATTTGTAGTTTCGCAGAGAAAAACAGAAAATCCAATTCAAAAATACAAATAACGTGTCATTTTGTTTGCATTATGTATTACATTTCACTTTGGTCAAAAAGTCGTATAGAAAACCAAATCAAAAATGAAATCGATTTTATATTTAATAAAATATGACATAAATATAATTTTTACGAGGTAAATAGTCTATTCGTTGATTTTATTAATACAAACTAATAATAACTATACTTTTAGGTCACAAATTTGAAACAATGTAGATAATTATGAAAATAATACATGTATTAATTATAAAAAAAGACTACAGAGAGATAAGAAAACATAATCTGTTGTTAATGCGAATGTTAACGCGTTTCTCCGAATAGGAAAAGTTCCGAGTTCGTAGCCCGTTAACATGTTTTTTAAAAATATCTTTCTAATTGACTAATTTAATTTGTATTAAAAAATATCACAGAACTATGTTCTGACATTGCAACCTCACAACAAAAATATGTCTTCATTAAAAACAAGTTGTATTGAGTTTAAATCAAATGCAATCTATTTTGTATCAAGTGTCATACAATTCTCGCATTTAATATTATTTGCTTACCTCGTCCGACGTATTTATTATAAATACAATAATAGCGGGCCGAAGCGTTTAACGTCCCTTCTGAGGGCGCTGGTGACCTGTTACTCGTACACAGAACCAAAGAACGTGGTACATATAGTATTGCACAACAACATCGACTTGCGATAAGAAGTCAGGTTTCAGAAAAGTCGGCGTGACTGTTTTAAGAAGACAAATATTTTCCTTGTGATTATGATGATAGTTCTTCTTTGTAGAGTTTTCTGGGCGATTCTACCCTGTGTATCCGATCTCTCTGGTCGATCCCAACACAGCGTCCATCAAGTATAACGAACCTCGCTTTCGACACGGTATTACAAGTCTTACTTAACCATAACCTGGCTTGTTTCTTTTCTAATCCTGCTTTTTACCTTATTTCTACTGTGTTCTTCTTTACTCTACTCTGATCATTCTATCATATCTTACTATGCTTGTTTACTTCTTTCTCATATCTACTTTTTTTAAGCTGTTATTATTTTTTACTCCATTTCTTTAATATGATGTTACTTTAATGTCCTCTATACTCTGTTTCTTACTTCTTACATGTATAAAATATTTGATTTTTCTGTCTTTTACTATTTAATTTGTTACCTTACTTCCTACTTATAATATAACTAATGAAACCTAATGGTTACCTATCTCAGAACAGGTACTAGCGAGGTAGGAAGCGGCCAACAGGCTTGCATATAAATAAAATGAAATATCTATACTTATCGTATTGGCTAGTGTATTACAGTTATTTAAAAAATGTTTATATGCGCTGTCGGCCCTAATAGTCGGCGGAATAGTCCAGAAAACTCTACACTGAACACCTGATGATTTCTAGAACTCGAGATATTAATAAAGATTTAACTATGTCACGGGCTGCAGCCCATCGTATCGCTCGAAGTATAAAAGTAACGTAAAATAAAACTTGAAACTACGACCACACCCAGAGCACGCACTACAACCTCTATCGAGGATATCACAGTAATCCCCAATCAACACATACACCCCTAACTGGTGCAAAAGAGTTTGGATAAAAAACCTAACAATTAACACTTAGGCTAAGGCCAGAGTGAAAAAGCGTTTTGCGAGGCGTGCCGCGCGTCGATCGTACGACAAATGAACGTTCACTGAGTGGCCTCAGTGAATGGACAGCGTTCGGGTTTGTCAGACGTATTTTAAGCTGTCATCATGGCTTCGTATGTATTTAGAAGAAAACACATTTAAAAAAATTTACTTAAAGAAAGATCCGAGTGACATTGTTAAGCAAAGAAAAGGGTTTTGAGAATTTTCAACATTATATAATAGTTTAAGGTTAAATGAAACCAAATTTCGTGAATATACAAGATTGTCTGTTCTTGAAAAGTAGATGAGCAGAAATACATATTTCAGGCTTTACCTGAATTTCACAAAGTATTTGTTCGAACGTTAACGGAAACGCTGTTTAAACATAAACTGGTTTGAACTAACACGCACACGCGACGCTGCACGCAAACCAGTAAGCTCTCGCTATCGCTCGAGGAGGACACTCGAATTCATTCGTGAGATTGCTATGCACGCCACACGCTCCGTCCCGCAGAACGCTCGACTCAAGCCTTACACTTAAAAATGACAAATTCACGAGAACTCATCGTCGGACGCGTCAGAGTACCGCACGGGGGAGCAGATGTACACCGGTACCGAGTTGTAACCTAGCTGCTGCCTGGCCCCGCCGTCGGACTCCGCGGAGTCGTCGTCGTAGCACACCTGCAGGATATCCCTCTCGATCATCTGCTTCAGCTTCCTTTTGAGCACGTCCACCTGCACTGTCCGCAACTCGGAGGCGACAAAGTCCCCGAACACCTGGTGGTCGTCCGTTCTCCCCGGCCTGCCGCCGGTTGAGGCGGGGTTTTCCTTTAGTTTGGGCTTCTTTCGTTGTTTTGAGGGTTTGTCAGCGGGCGCCGGTGCTCGGGGCGGAGGCGGCTCCTCCACCATCTCCTGGGGGTCTTCCTCGTGGATCAATTCCTAGAATAATAAAATCGTCGAATTGGTTACACCTCACAGATGTTTTCACGAAGAGATTAAGCAGGCTTAGTGTGCGAAACGAAATGTTCCATTTCTAAAATTAATTATTTAAAAAAAAAATGTAAGTACCTACTACCAACACGTACCTACCTAAAAGTTTTAATAAAAAAATAATGCATACCTAGTAATTGTTCGCGTAAGCACCCTTCGATAGCTAGTACTTGGTCCTGGGTTTTCTATCGATAACGTAAGCATGCAATTATGCGGATAAAACCTGTGGTGAAAAATAGATTTCGTGGTGGACTGTATCTCTGCTGATTATTGTTTGTTTGATGCAACCCGATTTGGATGAATAAAGGTATAAGAACAGAAGGAATCTGGTCTTACCGTGATTTCAATCACATGAGCTGTTCGTCATCTTGCACATTCCTCGATTCGATCTTAAGCAAGAAGGTTTCGCTGCACTTCGGAGGGTGTCAGATGCTGGTGAATTTGGTTCCCTGTCCGGTTAACGTTATGGCACGGCGATAATCTATCTCGGCGGAACTAAGCTTGTTGACTCTTTCACACTCGAATTTGCACTCCCTTGTCCGTTCGGCGAATGAGCCCAGATGCAAGGTCAGCCATTGCAAGGGACGGGTATACATCGTGACGGAATTATTGGAACGGTTATTACAGAGGTAACATTCGCCGCCGTTAATATTCCGTTTTTAATAGGACCGACACAGACGGCGGCTAGATTATTTTCTGGCGTTGCAGGTTATGCAGAATACACACACAAAACTGGACATGTGTAACACACAAACAATACGTACCTAGACATAATCATCTAATTATTGCACTCATTCGATTTTCTTAATAGATATGCGGAAACGACTTGCTAATACGTTAACGAGGAGTTCGCTTAATCTCAGAGCTATTCGCGGTGTTCCGGGGAAGGGGCGGATTCTTTAATCACTCTAATACAATAATAATTAAACAAATCAAAGCTGAGATGACCGAGCAAATGAAAGAACACAAGAATACTGGATTGAAACTGAAGTTCTCCTTAGTAAATGTTGGTACAAGGTAATAAATATTAGAGAGTTCTCAAAACTATGCACAATTACGATAAGTATGAAGTACGAAGGATAATCATTCAAAGCGTAGTTCACAAAAATATTGCGTTGAACATTTGGAAGCAATACATAACAAACATCTGGGTTTTTAAGCATTGTTAGACCATAGACAAAAAAACGGGTAGGTCTTTTTTATCATGCACCCCCCAAATAAATAGTATACGAAAAATTTCAAAAGGCGACAAAGTCATAATATATAAACTGTCTACAGAAATTGCAGTTAGGTACTGATTTGATCTGAGAATATATTTTTTCTTAATTTAACAAGGGGTTCGCGCGATTCCCTTCAGCCCACCCCTGGATCTACAGAAGAATGTTCAGAATAAGCTGGATGGATAGTTACGAATGAAGATGTCGTGATTCGGGTGAATAAAGATAAATAAGTATTTAAAACAATATAAATCTGAAAACTTGAATATCTCGGACATGTGAGAGATATCAGGTCTTGCATCTCATAATACAGGGAAAGGTTGCTGGAGGGAGGAGGATATGATGGCTGAAGACCCTAGCTAGTCTACTGTAGAGGGACCGCAATTAACAATTAATTAAGTGATGATAGCCAACACGATAGGGCACAAGAAGAAGAAGAACTGAATGGATGGACACGCGCTGTCAACGGGTTAACCCAAATAAATAAATAAATCGATAAAAATTACCTGTTTAAATATTTTCTCGCCATGGTGAGTTTCTTCCTGTGGAACTTCCTGAAAACACGAAACATTATTTAAAATGGTGTTTACTCATCCTGGGATAGCCGCCAAAACCGTACATATGATACAATATAAATTATAATCTACGTACCAGCTACACAATGTAAAAAAAATATATTTCTGACAGTAGAAATACAATATTCATTGTTTACTATTTGAAAAATAATCCATCAAAGCAAAAAGGTTACATCTGCACTAAATTCACATTTAAAAGAAAATTGACACTTTACTTCAATAGCTGGGCTTATTATTGTATGTGATAAATAAATTTAAATTCTTTCTAAGAATCTCTCACTTTGTTCTTTTTCGTTCTCCTTTCCTTCTGTGACATTGCGTTGCTGCGGTGGTGTCTCGAAGCATGCAGAGCATAGACATATATCAGCAATAGACAATGATAGAGTTTCTTGCATGAGTTTTCTGCGCAGTAATTTCGGAGCAGAAATTTCATCCATGGTCATGCGCCCTCACAATAAATTAATAGATGCGCTTCAATGTTTATACTTATAGAATATTTATAGAAATTGAAAATGTATTTAATAATGGCGAAAACTCCAACCCTCACTACTGACGTCTAATTGAGCAGCCATTGTTGATGAGGTTTTCGGGGTTGCGAAGTCCGGGAGGACGAGTGAAACGAGGTCCGGAAGGGAGTTGTAGAAAGGAAGTCGAAGGCCAGTCGAAAGGATGTCGAAAGCACCCAACTACAAAACAAGGTCCGGAGGAGTGAGTCGAAGGGTTCATCGCAATTCATCCAGGAGCAGCCGCCCAGACCGGTTCGCAGTCCTACAGAGCAGACAGCGGGTAGCCGCCCACGCCGGATGCCAGCGGCATCACTCCGCCAGCCGGAAACAAGATTCCGGAGGAACGTCGCCGGGCAACTCGAGGTAGAATAAGTTTTAGATTAAGTTAGTTATAAATATTTCCACTTGCCCGTAAATGTAAACATGTGTTTAATAAATGTATAATGTGCATCTTCGCGTGTTCATATTCGCCTGTATCCTATCTATAACCATGGTAATAATGAAAGCGTGATATCTGATGGATGGTTTGCGAAGCGAATATTCCATTAGAGTGCGGGGTATCGTTCTGATGAGCGATCAGGAGCATGGTATGAATCATGACTCCTAGACGAATCCCGACTTAAACCAAATGGCGCACAACGCCGTGACCCGGTTGTATCAGGGTGTATAATTCAGATAAATTGATATGGCAACGTCGACTCATTAGCGACGATAAAGATAAAAAAAAAGGTGTTTTTTTTTGTCTTAGACACATGTATGATACCATCTCTGGATTTTTTTTCTGGTTCGCCCCGCCGTGCCTAATACACATATCATTGTTTTTTGTTTCAGGGTCGCATTATCCTATTTTACGTAAAGTTTATTCGTTATTGGTGTCCACAAAGATACTAAATATAAATACTAAATTAATGTATTAATTATAAATATATACATATAAAATCAATTTTGTCGAAAAATATTGTTTTAGCGTCACCGGGATACGAACCTGGATCTTCATTTCCAATCCGGGGAAGTGCACTACCTTTGTGCTATAATGCCAGTATTTTTCTTGACAAATTTTCGAAACTATATGTTACATTTTTTAAATTAATACACCTGTCGTTTCATTATTTGAAAGCCATCTACATTATTTTTACAGAATCTCAAATACCTTTGAGTAAACCGATTTGCAGACGCCAGAATTCTCAATTCATTTTTTATTAAATTTTGGACACGTTGATACAACATATATTATTAAGGAAAACACATTCTTATTGTAAAGTTGTAATTATTCAGAACATAGGTCTGTGATATTTTAAATACTAAATTAATGTATTAATTATAAATATATACATATAATTAATACATTAATTTAGTATTTAAAATATCACAGACCGTCTGTTCTGAATAATTACAACTTCACAATAAGAATGTGTTTTCCTTAATAATTAATACTAAATATAATAACGTTCTTATTTATTATAGTCTATCTGCGAATTTCGTATGACAAGCACAGTTAAAACTACGCATGTCACAGAGATTAGTCAGACGAGTTCAATGCAGTTTATTTTAACCAAACGGGACCACAACAGCGAAGTCGTTAGCGACGAAATACTCAGTCACACCGTCACGCCGTACAAGACTTCTTTCGACGACTTCCTCCACTCGGCGCGCCCTAAGTCTATGCCTCACGTCAGAAATATTTATGCACTTTATCTATGGAAATTGTCAGGCGTCGGTCGCTCTCAAAGACAAAAGAAATGAACAAATCGAAATATTCCACTCACGGCATAGCTGTCTACCGCTTCGCTGATCTCAGCCTCGGTGTTGATGAACTTCAGGGCGTTGTAGAACTCCCAAGTGCTGACGTAGGGATCCTTCCTCCACGGATTCAAGTTCCTGTGCCTCTGCTTGCGTATCTCGTTGTTCATCTGACATCGCAGGTTGTGCAGCTTTCTGGTGATCTCCGAGGACGACGTCGCGAAGTGGCTGGCCATGCCGTACAGAGCTACCGACTTTTTCTCGCGGTCCCTGTACTCGGGACTGGTAGTGTCCCACAGCGCCGGAGCCGCTTCGTACCTCTCGATCAGCTGAACTGTCTCCTCCCTGGTCCACCGGCGTCTCGTAGTCATGCTCTCCGGGGCGACGCCGCGCGGTCAGGCGAATAGACGATCTATACCGACACTAGACACCACTCGACACTTTGACAGCTAGCGCGGCACTGCGGCGAGGGCAGTCTAGCGATACTTGTCAATTTTGACATTCAATCTCGCTAGAGCGCCATAGATAAATGCCGTAGATTGGGCGCGGCGACACAGATTGCTCTTGTAATAACGATATAACTACATATTTGAGATATTTCAATCTGAGAGTAGTTAAATTAATTTTTCAATTGGAATTTGAATGTCATAATATTCCTTCAACAATTATCGAAACAGTGCGCAGATATCTGAACGGTCTAAAAATTGCTGTTAAAATTTTTGAATGTGTCAAGTTTGATGACTGACATTCATCATTAACATTAAATTTTATGCTAATATTTCTTTTTTTTTTAAATATAGTAACTGTTGTTTACTTTTATAACTAGGCGGTATTAATAGGAGCTTAACATATTTTTGTAAACTTATATCTAGCTTGTCATGCAGAAACCCGATGTTCGGTCCGTTCGGTGTTTTAATTAATTACTTTTAGTTCTTTTTGTTAACCTGAAAAACTGTACGCAGGACAGATATGATGTATGTGTCGGAGAGCGTTTCTTGTCATATTATTTATTAGGTGACATGCGGTGACAATTTCTATGTAAGAATCAGGGGTACACTTTGACACACATTTATATACATACGGCGTTTCCTCAACCGTATTACGGTCTACGTCTAGCTGATCACAAAAATGTCAATATACATGTTATGTATATTTGTACTCTAATTCTATAAATGTACAATTTTTATTGATGCTATTACTACCATCTACGGACATTTGTTAAATATAAAATAAAGGGTTTTAAAATAATATTTTTGCCTGGCAGAACATTTAAAAATCTTTTTTTTTTAATAACCTTTTATTATTGTTTTTTTTTCTGACAATAGATGTCTATAAGGATTATTTTATTTGTGATAAGCAATGACAATTTCTATGTAATAATCAGAGGTATATTTTGACCTATAATTTTTATACACATACAGCGTAGCCTCAACCGTATTAGAGTCTACGTCTAGCTATAAAAATATAAATAAAATACCTTGCACTGTCATCTGACGAAATATTGAGAAAGCTTTTTCGTTTATTAATGTTAATCGTTTCTGACAATAGATGTCTGATTTCACATTATCCATCGTGCCAGGGAAGCGAATTATATTTCTCGCATCAACGTAGTGCCGAATTAAGAGGAGAAGTGCATCTTTTGTACACTATGCGAGAGAAAATAATGAATTTATTTAAAAAGAACTTCCCATAATCGATACCCAAAATACAGCTATGGCTTCGGGCCTTTTATTATCTATAATCCTTTGTTCTTGATTAATATTAACATTTTTTGTTTTAAGGGAAGCTTTCAGTTCCAACAGTTTTGATGGGTTAGCCTAAACACCGACCCTCGGTATTTCAAGAGGGCTTCCAAGTAACCGAGTTCGTTGGCCTGACAAAGTAAAAATACAAACGAATTCATTGATATTTATGTAGGTATGAATTTAACTATTATAAATTGCATCTACTTTAATAAGCCGTAATGTAAGTAGGTACTAATAGTACTATAGGTAATAGTATGAAGTATAGGTGGTAGATAGCCGGAATATAACCAGCTCAGGGAGGATAGATTATTTCATGTATTTTATAATGTGACATGCAATGATTATTTCTAAATAAGAGTCGAGTGTATATAATGACACATATATTTAGAGCTTTGTCTCAACCGTATTATTGTGGTCTAGAAGATTAGCAAAATATTAATTTAACTCTAATGTGGATTTGAACCCTAATACAAGGCGTATTCAATTTTTTTTATCAATTTAAAGAGTTTTATGAATTTTTCTCGGTGACATTACTTCTCCATTAACGGATATTTGTAAAAAAATATTTTAAGAATTTTATAATCTATTTTTATGTTTGTGTACTGCCATCTGTCGGAATATTAATAAAAAATTATTAACCGTTTATTATTGTTAATTTTTTTGACAATAGATGTCTGAATTGACATTATCTTCGTGCCGAGGAAACGGAGAGGATAGCTGTGTATATTGAGGAAATTATTCAAACAGCCACCCAAACTACACTCCTTCCAGAACGAGGTCCTCAGACTCGCTCTGAAGGTCCCGAAATGAACTATGATAATACGTCTTCATCACGAATCGGGCATTCCTCCCATAAGCAAATTCATAAAGCATTTATCCAAACGTTTTTATTAGCAGATAAATCTACGCACACCTTATAAAAATAATTATTAATAATAAAGACAAATTAAAATTTTAATTCAGCCCCGAGAGGCAAAGAGCGAGGGACTCTGATGAGTCCGGTACTCTGATGAGTCCGGTACTCTGCATCACATTAGATACAAGTAAAGCAAACAACCACCGACAGGAATAATGTCACTGTGACACACACCGCGAGCGCGTCATCGGACCGATCTGTCAAGAGTCGGACTGTTGACAGTTTGGTCTGTTAATGGATACTATATACTAAAAATAATACATTTTTTTATTACATTATCCTGCGGACAACAGATGTTAGTGCCCCATTAATTCTTAGACAAGAACTTCTTCTCTCATGTAATTAATTACCTATGTGCGTTTCCCCGTTAGATTTCCGGCCTCCCAATGTTCCATCGATTCCTTACCTTTGTTTATTTTTGCGGTCACGCTGGGGTACGGTTCTGAATAAAACCACGGTTCATATTAATTTGTTTATTCGCCATTCAACAAAACAAACAGCACTAAATATAAACAATGATTTGTAAACATAACAATCTTAAACAGTTTTTAAAGAAATTCACATCCTCTGATCAGGGTCGTAATAGGTTCGTTTTCTAGGGCTGGTGCATTGTTTAATATACCTACCGTACCTGTAGATAAGCAAGATGAGTTACTGAAGTCTTTTAGAGGTTGAATTCAGGAAACAGCAATGAGGGCAGACCGATGCAATAAGCTCGAGGCTCCTATCTCGGTACTGCTCATTCACCGCCCGGTTGGTATTTTTTAATGCTGCCTAGTAAGGCAGGCGTTCGATAGCGCCCCGGACATTGAAAGGGCGACACCGCACAGCTGCCAAAACAAGATTTGCCCTCGCTGTTCCCGGTTGACTCACTTAATTTGTAAATAAATAAATAATATTTACAATACATAACATAAAGATAATATAAAAGGTCGGGGAGCAGAGCGGAAATGGAGAGGCACTCCCTTCCGGGAAACGAGACGGCGCAAAAGAAAAACATATAGGAGACTCACCCTCCACGCATCACTGCCGGCAGATTTAACCCGCAGGGAAACACGTCCATTGTTGTCGCTAATTGATAAAGAGTCCAGGAACGTACTGATACTTGATTAAAAGTGATTGTATCGTAATATATAACATTGAAACACAAAAACCCAAGTTGCAAAACGATAATAGTGTGGAATAAAAATAATCCCCGTATAAACAATTAAACAATCCAAAAAAGAAAATCCAATACATAACATTATATTTTTAAAATTAACAAAATCATCTTTGTTACCAACTAAATTTAAGCACAAATCCCATTCTAAAAATTATTCTAGTAATTTTGTATCATCAAGTAACAATTTGAGTTAGGCACTAAATTGATTTTTTAAATAATTATTGTTTTTTTTTTAAAATAGATTCTGTTAACGTATATTTTTGATTAGTTAATGACATACTGAAGAAGAAAATGATATTTTTCGAAAGCGGTAATAAACAATGCAAGTTTCAAAATGCCGGCCTAACAAAATACCGCCCGTGACGTGCGTGGCACGCGGGCGGCCAATTTATAGGAATGATTTTTCAAAAATTCAGTTTTTCAGTTTAGTTACTAGACCGGAAACAGACAATGTGTTTCATTATATGTATTATATATTGGGCTATTTTCTAAATAAGTAACTTTAAATCTTTTTATTTGAAGTTTATTATCTTGAAGCGAGAAAATAATTGTTTTTTTTATAATAAACCCTATAAAAAATAGATATTAATAGGATCGATATAAATAAGAATTTATTGGGTTTTTGATATAAAAGTTGATTTAATTGAATGGTTTATAACTCTATTCATTTTTAATATTTTGCCAATTTGATTCAATGAAGATTTGTCTCCGTAATCTTGGCTTCAAGATTATCATAAAATTTATTTGGAATATGCAAGAATTTTCTATATTAAGGCAATTTTGTGGCACGCGGAAATTAAATTGAATGGTCGCGGTCTTTCTTATAATGTTTGTGTATTCATAATTATGGCAAATAATGTTAGTGTAAAGATCCTACCTATGTAATAGTTTTAAATTTAATCTAGTGTGTAATAAATGAATAATAAAAACGCATATTTTTGAAATGTGAGCCTCAATGACGCGCAAATATTCAACCCTCCCCTACTTGAAACGCTTTCTAAGGAAATTATCAATTTGACAATTTAACTTGGAGGAACTCGAAGGCCCCTGAACGCACCCTGCAATTACCTGGATATAGCGCCGCACAATTCTCGCCTCATCCACATTCAACATGCTCGCCGATTGTTGAGGCTTCTAACAGCACCATCCTCCATTAACTGGTTTACCTGGTCGTGCCGAGTCTTCCGCGGACGTCTTCTATTTCCGGTGCTATCAACACTTGCGTCATATATCTTTCTTACCATTCTCTCCTTATTCATCCGTTCCATGTAATTAAACCACCTAAGTGATCCTTTCTTAATCTAACTCAATACACCAACATCAGCTTTACTTCCTTATTTTACTTTCCTTATTTCTTAATTCTTTACTCTGTTATATATAGATTTGCCACATATACGCCCAAGTGATCTCATTTCCACTACATTCAGTCTACTTTCGTTCCTTTTCTGGCAGCTCCAAGCCTCACTTCCATACATCAGTGTCGGTACCAGGATTCCATAGTGCACCGCTAGTCTTGCCTCGGTTGACAAATTTCCGTTAGATATAATTCCATTCAATGCGCCGTTTACTTTATTTCCTACAGGCACCCTCCTTTTGATATCATTCTCAGCCTTTCCGTTTCTATCAAACAGACTTCCCAAATAAACAAGCTCATCTTGTTCCAAATATTCATCACCTCCAAGTAATTAGCTTTCTTACTTCCGAATACCATCACTTTCCTCTTGTTGAGATTCATCATGAGGTCGCTTCCTTGCACACACCGTACATTGCACTCCCTAGACTGTGTAGTTTTGTCCATTATTCGCCATTAGTACTGCATCATCGGCGTACAATAAACAGCATACAATCAAATCGCCCATTTTTGCTCCTACATTCATACATTCCAGTTTTTTCCAAATATTTAGGACGACGGTGTATGCATTAAAAATCTTTGTGTATATTATGGTACGCTGTGGGAGACACCAGTATAAGGTAACTATGCCACCAGTATAAGGTAATTAGCACACCGGTATAAGGTAACTATGAGTTGACCACATTAACTCATACATATATATATATATATATAGACCTAATGGGACGAATCTTGTTTCATGTAAAGAATTTATTCGGGTATGGGTGACACGTTGGAGCCCCTTAGGTAGGTAGATAAAATGCAGATAATTTTAAGAGTTGTGTGGCCCGGGAACATTGAATCAAAGAGGTGCTATGATGCCGTGACTTAACGAAGATGTATTTAGAAGCATCTAGTCGCATTAGTCACAATTATAAAGGGCATGCTGTGAGAGATAGAAGACAGTTTCAAATATTAACAAAAATCTCAATCTATAATGAATCGGCATGCCGGTTTCGGGTGAGTGACATATATCAATTGATTTGTATTATGACGCGCATAGTTTGGTATGCCGCTTTCGGGTGAGTGACATATATCAATTGATTTGTATTATGACGCGCTCAGTTATCGTCTCTCGTCTCGCTGCCGCGGAGTCTCCCCTTACAACATCACACTAATATTAATAATACTGTCGGAGGACTAATGACGATCCAAGATAAACATTTTTATAATTAAAACCTGCAGTATTACAGACACAACCGTAGAACTTAACTAAACGTATATTGACTTCGACTTAATTGTATAATAATTTTTCTAAATTTACATTTATATTTCTAAAATGTATATACAGGGGTCGTTTTAATAGACAGAGTCATAAATACAGAATATATAACTTGTACCTGCAGCGAGCTGGACACGGTACTGAACACCTGGCCAGCACCGTATGACGTCAATTGGGCAACAAAAACTTACAACAGATATTTAGAAATATTGGTGAAACGTAAATGATTATTAGGAGAACACATTCTTATTGTAAAATTGTAATTATTCAGAACAGACGCTCTGTCATATTTTAAATACTCATTAAATGTATTCATTAGAAAGATATACATGTTAAATCGATTTTATCGTTGCGCTACCGAATTACTAGCGCTGTAGCATAGTCGGTAATGCACCATCCCCGGATTGGAAAAAGAGATCCAGTTTCGAATTCCGGTAGCGCGACAACAATATTTATTATTAATGTATATCTTTCTAATTAATACATTAAATTTGTATTTAAATATAAATGATATGCACGAATGCCCGATACTCATCTGGATCTAGACTGAAGGAATAAGTATGACGCGTAGCTCAGCTGCAATTTTTTTAAATTTTAAAATAAATTTTTTCCCCTCAGCATATTGAGTTCAATTATCTCGGAGCGATATGAGTTCTGAATAATCTCAACTTCCCTAATAAAACGAGCATTTGACATAATTCAACTGATAAATAATTATATTTAAATTTTGATTGTATTGAAGGTTGAATTCAACCATTAATTCTACATTATATTTTCCACAAGTATAAATTCTCTCCAGTTACTCCTATATAATATAATAATAATATTTTAATATAACGTACTAAGTAATTACGGTTTCGTAGTACTTACACTATTAGATGCTTACCCACGAAAACAAAGCTAATACAACATACTTTTGTTCGGCATTGCCATAACAAAACTTTCATGATCTCTCGCCTTTCGTGGACACGCACCATTAACGACGTTAGGTGAAAATGGATCATTTTTACCCTTACCTTACTTTATCTCGTATAAACGAGCAAATTGTAGTTTTCAAAATTTGAAACCACTTTGCATCAAGCAAATTGTAGGGTTTTCAAATTTGGAATCACTTTGCCTCAAGTAAATTGTAGGTGTTTAAAATTTGGAATCACTTTGCCTTAAGCAAATTGTAGGTTTTTAAAATTTGGAATCACTTTGCCTCAAGCAAATTGTAGGTTTTTAAAATTTGGAATCACTTTGCCTCGAGCAAATTGTAGTTTCCGTATTTTGAATCTGTTTACTTTAAGCAAATTGTGGTTTAAATAGTTTTAATACATTATTTATACACTTACGGACGTTTCTCAAATAAGTAAGAATTGTACAAAATCAAATGACAACACGAACTCTTCACCCGTCATACCCTAACTGGTTCTGATGGTAATATCTCGCCACGTTCCAGTTGTGGCTTGAGCCGTCGCTGGCTTCGTGCTGGTATCCGCCGTGTTGTTGACTTTCGAAATTAGAACCGCCGCCGTTCTGAGCGGCGGCAAAATGGCCACTCGGTGCCAGGTACTGCTGGATGGAAGGGTGCAGAGAGAAGTGCGACGGAGGGTAGTTAAGGTGATGGTTCGCGTTGTAGAACGGGGGGAAGATATCGTAGTTTTGGTGGTGCGCCGGGTATATCTGGTTCAGCTGGGTTTTGGTCTCCGCGTGCGCCTGGTTGTGGTGGTAGTGGGGCTGCTTCAGGCAGAGGTTCTCGGGGTTGTCCGACGGCGCGCTCGGGCCCGGGTGCTTGCCGGAGTGTCCGGGGGCGTGCTTGGAGGTGTCAGAGTGCTGGGGTCCGTAGGCCATGTTGAAGAGGGCGTCCGGGTCGCAGACGAACTTGTACACGTAACGTTCTCCTGGAAAAGATAACGAACTTAGCGATGCTTTTGTTGGCAAAGGCTAAAATGGGCTGGCCGTGTCGAAAGGATGACGGATGACAGGACACGGAGCGGACAAGGACGAGACGGGCTGACTGGGTGAAAGAAGACCGGAGCAGGATGGAAGGGTCTGAGAACTGGAGAAGAATAGCCAGGGATCGGGGTCGGCGGAGAGCACTTGTGAAAGAGGCTAAATTCTATCCTGGGATGTAGTGCCGTAGAAGAAGAAGAAGAATGTTCTGCTGCGATAAGGTGTTTGAGATTCCGTAAAAATAAGATAGATGGCTCTTTCAAATAATGGAACGATTAAATGTATTCATATCAAAAAGGTAACATGTAGGTTCGAAACTTTGTCGCTGTATAGTTGGATAATGCACCTTTCCGATGCATTATCCAACAATTCCCGCAACAAATAATATTATATGGATATCTTTATAATTAATATAATTAATTCATATTTTGCTATAGTAACTTTTTGTCACATAGAAAATCTTGCCTCACAGTGTGTCAAGACAAATACAGTGAAATCGCGATTGATCGTTTGTCGAATAATCGATTTCCCGCATGCAATTGATAATCGTTTAAATTCGTAACTAAGTACTTGATTTCGATTAACGGCACTCGTAAAGGGAGACAGAGAGAGAGAGAGAGAGAGAGAGAGAAGCCCTTCACTCACAACAATGAGTGTGTTTGTGTCGGTTACCTGCCACTTTCTGCATGATGCCCTTCTCGTAGTAATACCTCAGCGACCTGCTCAGCTTGTCGTAGTTCATGGCCGGCCGGTTCTTCTGCACCCCCCACCGCCGGGCCACCTGGGGACAGACAGACATACAGCCGTTACTCACCGAGACAACGGAGGTCTAAAAAGGCGACTGATTGGGACCTCGGTGCAGACCGGCAACCGAGAAGCCTGGTGTGATTTAGGAATGAAGTATGATGCTGAAGATAAGATGCCGAAGACGATGAGAATTTTACTTTTAGGTGAGTTCTACGTTGCTTTTTATTAGGTCCTTCGTCGTCCTCTCAATGACTCTTTGGGTCAGATTCAACTGGCCCTTTTAAATGTTAAAATTTAGACTTTTTAAAATATCAATTAACGTCGGCATCCACTAAATAGGATGTACATGTCATTCTCTACACATAACTAGGGAAACTGATTGTACCATCCCTCGACATTCAGGAGCGTAATATCATCCATCCTGGTCAACTCGGCTGTCGAGCGCAGCATTGCCAGTGAGCTGTACACTCGCAGCTGGATAGAATTAACTCGAAGCGACAATTCTGCGCTACTCGGAAGAGGTATTCGAAGGCTAGATAGGACAATGATACCTCCTCGGGTTCCAGCAGCTTGAACTCCAAGCCGCGGCCGGTCCAGGCGATGCAGCCCCCCGCCGAGGAGGGCTCGTCCAGCAGCGCCACCAGGAACTGCCACAGCTGCAGCGCGCCGCGCCTCGCGCCCGCGGCCGGCGCCACCGGCCCCCCGCTTCCTGCTGAGGAGGTCAAGGAACAGTATGCACTTACATGACGGTACTGCAATCGCAGTGCATCGCTTGACAACAAATCTTTTTTCAATACTTCAGTTACCACAATTAAATCAAAACTCAATATAACTCAATGGACTTAATATCATTTTTATTACACAGATTTTATTCCCTTTTCCTTTCCCCTCACTCTCTTTACAATTATAATCTTTCCTCTGTTAATATTTTTATATTCTTATTTTCAACTTCTCTTTATTTATTATTTTTTATATTTATGGTAGAGAGAAGAAGAAAATGGATTACTTTTTAATTTTTTTACAGGATAAAATTTGTTTCCTATTTATAGTATACAGGGTGGCCCAAAACAGTGAGAACATTTCGTAAAATGTGATGTAATTACACGAAAATGAGTTGACCTATATCAACACTAGCTCAAATAGTTTACTAATTTACTTACTTACCAATTTACCTATATTGCGTTTTATTTTGACATTTTCCAGTCTTTGATTATTAATTTTCCCATTGTTTATATTTGTTTTTTAAAATGGTTGCCCGGAATGACAAAAATCACCGCAGAAGACCGGATTCTGATCAAAAATTAGCCAATTGAAAAACGTCGGGGTGCTGGGGAGATGATCAAAGAGTTTCAAAACAAAGCCTGGAGTATAGCTAGACATTACGGCAGGACGGAGCTCCGTCTCACACAGCCGGAAAAACAATCAACTTTCTTCGTCGTGAGAATGTTAATTTGATCTCATCAGGTATGTGGCCACCGAACAGGCCAGCAGATAATGCAGTATGGGGTGTTTTGATGGTTTCTGATTAAGAATAATAATTAATTATATTATGTTTTGAAATAACTCGTGTGTTACGAGATGTTCTCATTTTTTTGGGCCACCCTGTATATTTAAGTCATTTTCAAATAATTGTCATCACTGTATTTCAGTGAAAAATAATTTTTGTTTTCCTAATAAAAATATTATATTGTTTCAAAAATGAGTATAATGATCTTCTTAAAGCAACCTGGGGCTGTGGTGGAGACCAGCTCCCGCGGCTGCGAGGAGTCGCACCGGCTGCTGGTGGACGTCACCAGCACCTCCTGCCTGCTGCTGCTGGAGACAGTCGCTCCTGAAAGAGTGGGTATTGAAATAATGGAACTTGTTCAATTTTCTCCGTGATGTGCGACTGGCTTGCAGTACCGTATCGATAGCAGGAGCGTCGTTTTTTTATTAGGTACTGCCTTGCAATACCGTACCGAAAAGAAGTGTGCGAGTTAAACTCCGCGATAACACAATCAAATCGGAATAGTTTCCACGATTTTATAATACCTGGTTTAGAATTCCAGCCAGACTTGGAGCTCCCGGCTGCGAGATCGCTCCTCAACGCCCCGCCGGTCTCTTCAAACCTCAGATTGTTCCCAGCGTCCGTGCTGGACACGATGCACGAGTTCCCGGGGCTGGCCAGCACGTCGGTCCTAGTGCCGGTGTCCGGTTTGATCCCCGACGAAACTGCGGCGGAGGACGTTCCAGAATGACCGCTCTGGTTATACGAGAGACCTTCATTTCTGGAGTTGGTGATCGTGTCTTTTAGTCCGTGTTTTTGGCTCGAGTCTTCGACGCACTCCTCCGCGTCGTACCTGGCGTCCGTTCCATCTTTTCGCAAGATGTTTTTGGTGCCATACTCCAAAGTGTTAGTTCCTCCAGGGAAACTTCCATACGTACTTTTCCCTTCGTGTCTGCCATAATGGTAGTGGATATCTTTATCCGCGAATCTCTCAGCGTCTTGACAGCCGTGCGGGTTCAGGCTAGAAGAGGAGAACCCGGCGCAGTTCTTGGAGAAGTACTCGTGCTGGTACGTCGAGTCCTTGTTGCTGCAAGTCTCGTATTTGGCGTAGTGATTCCCGCTGCAACCCGGAGGCGGAACTTTCGATATCATGTCCGCGTTTGAAAAATTCGGTATGAATATTTGCGGTATGCTGATGCCAGCGGAGGCATCTTTGCTGGCGCAGGACTTGTGGCTCAAGACCGGCACCGGGTGGTGGGCGTCGGGCGTGTACGTCAGGGTTTCCTGGATCTTCAGGCTGACCGTCTTCTCGGCTATGATGTTTCTCTTGATTTCGTAACCAGATTGGAAGAGTTCCTGCCTGCCGCCGTCATTTTGACTCTGCGTTTTGATCTGATACCCGTGCGAGGCTTGTAGCATGTGGCTTCGGATTATTTTGGGGTAGTTTTCGAAATTGGTCGGTCCCGATACGAAATGGTCCGGTCCTTTAGGATCATCTGTGTGGTAGTTCAGGCCTTTCTGGAGGTAGAGTGGCGCCGGATGGTTCCACTGCAGCGCGGTGTGCACGGACGTCTCTGGAACAATAATAAAAACTGTAGAGCAGCGACAAGGCTTTGAAATTTATTTTTTAATTTAAAGATATTTACACCTAACTAACATAAAACTGAATGACCGTCCGTTCTGTATACAATCCTTTGGCCGAACTTAACCAAATTTTGCACAGTTGCTCTTTAGAACCTTGTGCAAGTCATAACAATCTGCTCTCATATAATCTCGGAAGTAAATGTATAAATTTTACCCGGTAATTTTTAAAACACACGCCCCCTCCCCACTAATTGTGTGCTATATTGAATGCCATCCAAATTTTGTTCAGTTGCACATTAGGATCCTGAGGAAAATGTTGCCATTCCACCCCACTGCTCCGATATATGAGAGTTCTGTGACAATATGCAAAATGACCAATATGGTTGTTAGATTCGCCGTTTTGTGCTGACATGTTTCGAGGGTGTTGACTTTTGACCTTTCCTTGAACCGTATTCACAAAATAATAAAATAAACTCTTTTATTAAATAACAACCCGTATTTGAGCTATGATGAAATCGATTTTACGATACGTCATTATCCAGGGACGTCTCGTGGGCAGATAAGGTGGTGCCTTAAGGTGAATAATTTTAAGCAGTGGAGTGTAAATATTATGTTCAATCTTTATAACTATACAAAGATCGGCAGTCGCCGTGTGCGCAACATGAATGCGAGGTAGATATAATTCCTTTCCTGTATCCACCCACTACCCCTTCCTCCTATACCAGGATACGACCTTTTCTAGAGTGTTTTCTCTATGGTTCAAACAGATTGAATTTCCGAACTGCCAGATGCGTTTACTGCTGTGTGAGCTGATAGTTAATTGTGTTTGTTTTGGTTCCTCGCTACCGTGCGTGCCGAATTCGAAAGTGTGTGTTTAAGTATATTTCGTGCTAAACAGCGTTGTGTATGTCTTGGAGTCGGAAGACCCGTATATCCAGTGGAAAATCAGGATACCGGAAGGAGCGTTTCTCAGATTGGTCGTGTTTTCTGATTCAGTGGTCCTTCAGTCAGCCCCTTCCGAATTCCACCCTTCCTGCATCCCTCAGACCTGTCAAAGCATTTATTGGATAATCTGCATTTAAAAAATACATGATTATCCAATAAATGCTTTGACAGCTCTTATTGTTATTTATATTTAGTATATTCTGCCATTTTACACAAGGTTTACAATATATTAAAATTTGATGGTCGACAATTATTCCTTGGATGATGTGAGGACTCCGGCGAGACAAGTAAATTCCCGGAGTAAAAGCAATATTGCCGCTGTAAATGAACGTGTAAGAGATTATCCAGTGTTATCGATATGCTACAATATGGCGTATTTTGCACACACCCAGCTGGTGCAAGACCAACAACAATTGAACAATTAAAAAACAACAAATCTCGTGTTATTAGTGAAATTGCACCAGATTTGTGTGAAACCGTAGCCCGACAATGCATTGTATCAAACGTAGTCGTGGTGCATATTTTAATGATATTATATACTCAATATTTGAATATGTCAAAGAGCACACGATTACTGGATTTTTACCAACAAAGGCACTTTTGGACTTTGGTTTGATGGGTTTTGGAGTACCGGGTCACTTCGGACCCCTTGCTCCTTCATCGTATTGTATGCTAGATGGCCTGAAAATTGTTATTATTAGGTTTTTATTTTTATTCTTCAAACATGGGACATAAAACTGCTAGCTGGCGCAGTTTATATCTTTTAAATGCGGACAGTTTTGGAACGTTTATATCGTAATTAGATAGTACGGTTTCGGTGCTGGGGGACGTCAGCATAGAAACGCTTGGAGATTTGTCTTACGAACTCTTTTACGGGGAGAATACCGGAATTGTGTGACTCTCAGCCATCTGGGGGCGCCCAGTGCTGATCGGACGATCTTATTCTGGAAAGTCTGCCCACAGATGGGGGCTGCGTACAGGAGTCTAGGCTTCAGGATGGCCTTGTACACGAGGAGTTTGTTGCCAACGGCGAGTTTGCTATTCCTGCCTAATAGTGGATACATTGCGCAGAGTCCAAGGGATGTTCTCTCCAAACATTTTTATGTTGGGTTTATGGCGTTTAGTTCGAGGGCGCCTTCTTCACAATATAGTGGACTTCTTGCACCAATCCATCAAAGGCACTGTTATTCAACAAATAAAAGATATCTCAAAGAGACGAAGCTATTTAAAAAAAATATATTTAACCTTTACCGTACCGCGATATAAAATACTCGTACGCAGCCATGCTGTCAACTCGTGTTACTCTATAAGAAATTAGAATGAATGAATGAAAAAACTGGTTAATGACATAAATTTACTATATAATATTACGATTCGGAGCATTCACCAAGTCCTATATAATACAACCTTCCTTTCTATCTATCTTTCTTTAATTAGTGAGAAAGAGACACCATTATATTCGTATGTTCATTGTGAAATTAATATGTAATTTACTTTTATCTTGTCACAAATGGTTTAGTAATTTTGATTGATTTAAAAGATAATTATTTTTGTAGAAATCGCCTCACATACTTGAGTATTCACCAGTCACTTGTAAGGGTTAATATTTTCCTTGAATATGAATTGCAAGTTGCGCGTATTTACCGAAATGTTACCGGATTAATTAAGGCGGTAGACCGGTGTCACTGCATGGTCAGGGAAGGGTTAATAGAAAATGGGGTAATGTAATTACGGGACTTGATAAGACCTGTCTTCGGCTGGCTTAAGTGATCACTTTATATAAATATAACGTTCAGCATTCTCACCCATCAATCTCTATATCTATCAAATTTTTGAAAGTTGTATATATGTTAATTAGTGGACCCGCTACACCATCACCATCTATGGACTAAATTTGATAATTCATTTTTCTCTGGAACAGCATATTACTAAACACACTATTATTGATATATTTTCTTCTTTAGACCAGTATATTATTAGCAATATTTGAATATGTCCAAGATTTTTACAAATGATCGAATAGCGATCCATTTTTAATAATGGCGGACTGTCTACCATCGAACCGTCACAATCGTTTGGCTGTCAAAACACAACGGGAAAAATGGCGACAAATTAAAATTTTCCATTCTTCTTGGGACACTATCATCATTGCAATCCTCCAGCGCCACATCTCTTGCCGTCAGAGTCCACGATTTCATTGTGTGCAATTTGACAGAAAAATGATCTAAATTTATAGATATCCCCCTGCGCTCGCAAGTCCTCGCAAGTACACGCAAGTACACGCAAGTACTCGCAAGTACTCGCAGGGACGATTAACCCTTTCAAGCTAATGCGGGATTAAGGGCAAACAATTAACCCCCTCGCTGCGGTGCGCTGTTTGCTGTTGGAGTAATTACGAAATTAATATGGCTGGCAAATATTAGCGGGGGCGTCGTCAACCCTCCGCCCTCGCGCGGGCTATCTTTTATCTCGTCCTATTCCTTATGGATTTATTTGAAATTAATCAAAATTCGCGATCGCGTATTGTATTGCCGAGGTTGGTATTTGTTGGGACGTCAAGATAGCGCTCGCTGAAAGCCTCCCAAAGAGGTGTTTCGGTCCGGCCTCGTAGCGATCCAGGACCCCGGCTGCCTCGTCCGACCTCGATCCTGACCGAAGTGTCAGTTTAGTAAACACTAGCGCCTACACTCAGCGAATGGAACTGAGAAGCTCGCGCTCGTCATGATGCATACATCACATATGATTACATTGTTCTTAGTGCTACGATGCGTTTTGCTTTGTTCAGACCGCCCGCATCCATCTGAGACAGGCATCCCGGCACCACACTTTATCAACCCGCAGACTGAGTCTAGCCGGTGGCGCGGTGCGCTGGAATTCCATCCACCGGTTTCAGCGCGCAACGTCACAATACATATAAATTAAATAATTATGAAAAGGTACTATAACATTAACTTTTAAATTGCGACCGTCGTACGTGTGCAACGCCATAGAAATGTTGAGAGATAGTTTGCCACTATTCATAAAAGTAATGTTTCCTAATAAATATAAGTTATGTGAATGTTTGTAGTTTTGACAACGTAATATTTTGATGTATATGTAGATATTCGTTAGCTAGAGAGTTTGCATTCTTTGGGTAGATTAGACTAGAGTCCCACAAGATGTCGGATCAGAGACCAGACTGTCATCATAAAGTTAAAAAAGCAAGTATTTATTAAATTGCAAGGTGTCAGTATTATATATAAGACAAGAAACTAGCTTTGTTCTTATGTAATGGATAAATCGCGCAGCACATACGAATATTCGTATATCTTATATACATTTTTCTATTCTTTTAAATACGCCACTCGTTACTAGCAATATTAAATGTTGAAATAAATTATGATAATTTGTAATAAAGCTATGTATTTAAATAAAATTAATTATCGGAGCACTCATTTTAAATCTAGAAAGTAGATACGTCACGGAGCAAATAATTCATAATTATATTTCAAATATGAATTAAATACATTAATTAGAAAAATATACATATAAAATCTATTTTATCCAAAAAAAATTGTCGCTGCGCCACCGGCATTCGAACCTGGATCTCTTTCCTAACCGTGGAAGGTGTATTATCCAACTATGCTACAGCGACAATATTTTTAGCGACAAATTTTCGAACCTATTCTATTATTTGAAAGAGCCATCTACCTTATTTTTACAGAATCTCAAATATCTTTGAGTAATTTGATAGCGAATGCCAGAATTATCAAATCATTTTTGGCGCAACAACGATATTTTACGATAAAATTGATTTTATATGTATATCTTTCTAATTAATATATTTAAAATATGACAGAGCGTCTGTTCTGAATAATTCCAACTTCACAATCAGAATGTGTTCTCCTAATAATTATATTTTATATTTAAATTGACAATTTATCTCATATATACAATAATTTTACACCCATTTATTTTGGATACCTAGTGTACAGTGGCGTGCAGTAGGTGTAGACTTAGGTTATGCTGTTACTATGATATTATATAATACGCACGATGAAAACGGTTTAGTAAAGTAATAACCTTTTAAATGACATTCTGATAGAAACAGCACAAGGACTCCGTACAATACGCGTCAGCTGATCCATTTCTGAATTTTCAATTCAGTTGGCAGCAATGAATATAACGACAGATTAAAACAGTGGCTGACAATTGCAGTAGCGATAAATGAAGAATAACCCAGTAGAGGGCCACAGCGAAACATCCATAAGTACTTTACTGATCATTTACTGATTACTCCTAGAATTTTCAGTAATTCACAGCTTTTTTGCTTGTATGCGGTATATCTAAATAGCATCGTCAATGACAGCGCAACCTAAGTTTTGTATTAGTTTTACTGTTATGTATACTGATGAAAAATAATGAAAAGAGGCTGAATGGAAGTGCGAGCGGTCAGTTGTGGAAAGTCTATGTAGAGCAGAGTAAATAATTAACTAATTAAGGTGAGTCGGGTCATATTGCGGTAAACCACGTCTATTTCATAATAAATTATATTTCCATCAGTAAGAATTATTTTTTTAAATAGAGATGCGTACACGGAATACATATCACATCAATATTCTTACTATTTTCAAACTAAGCTAAACGCTTGTACTATGAAGATAGGACTAACTTGCTGGTGTCCGCTAGATCACTAGGCCAACGTTTTGACCACTACACCAAGCTACTCAAATAGGTTTACTGGATCTCGCAGACGGGATATATATATTTATTTTTAAGATTCATCAATTCCGGAAACACTGGCCGAGACCGCGCAGGGCGCGGGGCCTAGCGACGGGCAACCGGTATGATTTCTGTTAGTAATTAATAATTCATTTAAAACTTCAATAGTTTTAATACTCGAGAAAAAATGTGAAAGTCCGAATTAATGAGTACTGATGAAAGGCAAATTAAAACTAAAGAATTGTATTGTTAGGTTAACTCCTTTCGTAACTCTCTTTATACTACACCTATACTATAATATCGGTCGCGAGGAATGCCCATATTCCAGTCCTCGATCCATTTCCTCATGCTCGACCTCAGTTTGAGTTTGGCTCTCGGCGCTATTGGGCGCCACTGGATCAATATTGGAATTTGATCTGGACAACGGCGAATATTGTTTGGTGAAATGCGGGTTGTTGATACGTCAAATTTACTACTGTCAAAGTACAGATAAGACATCTCGCATCACAGTGTGGCAAGACATATAATCATGAAATATGTTTTATTTTATACTTTATCTATGGCTCAATTCGCCTCTGCGTTCGAAATCTGTCACTTTGGTGGCGAGATTTATTCGGATTTTGTGCTAATCATCGTCGGACGAACTGGCATCACTAAAATAGCGAGATATTGAATGATTATTTGTCCTTTATCGCAACTTTCAATGTGACAGATGACATTTGAAACAGCTGTGAAGAGTCCGCCATATTTGACCAACGATTTTGGGTTTTTAGGAGGGTAAAATGAGTTTATCATTGCATTTTTTATCAACGATCAAACGCAATAAAATAATAATTTATTAAATACTAAATTAATGTATTAATTATAAATATATACATATAAAATCAATTTTGTAGAAAAATATTGTTTTTGCGTCACCAGGATTCGAACCTGGATCTCTATTTCCAATCCGAGGAAGTGCACTACCATTGTGCTATAACGCCAGTATTTTTCTTGACAAATTTTCGAACCTATATGTTACATTTTTCAAATTAATACACCTGTCGTTCCATTATTTGACGCTAAAACAATATTTTTCGACAAAATTGATTTTATATGTATATATTTATAATTATTACATTAATTTAGTATTTAAAATATGACAGACCGTCTGTTCTGAATAATTACAACTTCACAATAAGAATGTGTTTTCCTTAATAATAATTTATCACTGATCATAGAATTGCATTTCCCGTGTGGGTGCCGGACACGGGAATCGAACTCTCGACCTTTGAACGAACATTTATCGATCGAGTTGTGGAAAATGGAAGTGGGCACCGGTCAGAGGGTTAATCTGATGAATTAATTCAAACCCTAATATGTTCCCCGCCGTGTTCACCGCGCTTACAGCCCGGACCGTATTCACTCCTCCGCACGGATACGCAGATACGATGTAGGGCCACGCGTCCAGCGCGCGCGGTCTTAGTGAAACTTCGTCTTTATTGTTTCGCAGGTAAGTTTGTAGAACTCCACAATCACAATTATAACATGTTGATGTGCCGAAAAAATTCTGTCAGCTTTTACAGACTCGTTTTTAGTAATTATTTAAAATATATACGAATAAGGTATAATTAGTTATTAAGGAGGAACAATAATTATTGTATTCGTTAGAAAAATGCAACATATTGGTTCTAATAATATGCACCTTCCCCGCGTTGGAAAAAGATCCCGGTTCGAATCCCGATAGCGGAACAACAATATTTTTCGACAAAATTGATTTTATATGTATATATTTATAATTAATACATTTAATTTGTATTTATTGTTATTTTGAATACTATCTAATATAATATTTGTCGTGTTTGTGTATATTGTGTCGCTCGTACTTCCCACAAGACTGCACCATCTTTCCTATGAATCTATCTTTATTCTATCTACAAGCAGTTCTATATAAGCTTCAAATTCGTTCATCGCCCACTCTCTCGGAGGCCCGGCAGTAACGGATTAGCGAACGGAGGTAGCCGATTGCTTTCAGCTAGTTTACCGGTAGATTGTTCAAATATCGCTAACCTTTTAGGGTTATGTTGAAACGAGGCATTAGCCTGGCGCGGTACCTGTTGTCGATCCAGACGAGGGATTTTTCGATAAAGTTGACGGGATTCGCTCCCAGGACCTGCATATTTAATACTCCAGGGAGGAGGGCGCTCCGCCGGCGAGGGGATGTTTTTAAACTAATATTACATCGCAATCTTTTATCAGCATCTCGTATTATACGAAAATTTCGTATTCTACGATTTACGATTTAACGTCTGCGTCTTAACTCAACACGGTAGGACGGTCTAGTGGCTAGCGGACTCCGTGGAAGATCTGGCACGGCCAGAAAATACCGCTTCTGTGCTAGAATCGTGAACGCTCACCGAAGCAATGCTAAAGTTTGTAATGAGGGCCGATCGTTTGACCAGTAGTAAAATTTAACAATGGTAAACTTTTACTACAGCGGGTTGTCCGAAGTTTACTGTCAAAATTAATCCTGGCAAAGTCGTCAAACATCAGAGAATTAGATTTATTCTAAATATTCACCACTGGCAATACATACGTTTGTATGTTACTTCTTCGGTCTATGTGCTAATATATATTCAACAGCCAGATCATCAACAGACGAACATGGATATATATATTTATTCTGACAGGTGACTTTTGAAACAGCTGTGAAGTGTCCGCCATTTTTAACTATCACACACAGCTTTTACCATCCTATATTGGAGGGTAAAACTTCTTTACTATTGAATGTACTCTCGATGAGTAAATATAATATTATTTATTACCAACAATCTAGCGACTCATTTTCGCAATTTTTTTTTACTCAAGTAACATTTTTAAGTATAGTAAAAAATCGCTGATCAAACAACCGACCCTTAAAATGTGCTCACAGAGACTATCAATCAGAATCATTACCGACCTGGTGAGAATCTATATATGCATATATGTAAAGTGCTATATATATACTGTATATAGCACTATACAGGTTAGCAAAAATAATGACGAATATTAATATAATTTTAACATTGTGCAATAGATGTCACTGATGTCAAATATTTTACTGTATTTATTAATTTACGCATTGTACAATAGATATCACTGATGTCTAATATCTTACTATATTTATTAATTTACGCATTTAAGATAGCTCTAGGTGTATAGTATGTATCATTTTACAAATATTTTGTTTTTTCTTACTGGAAATAAAGGCAAAGTACACTAAGATAAAGCAATATAATTTCAGCATTGAATTGATTAATTGATTCTACAGAAACACTGGCCGCGCAGCGGTCACTATCGGTCACAAAGCTTCCATAATAACCGCCCACAGGGCCTAGTAGCCAGGAACTGGCGTAAACCGATTGTTTTTTGCTAGTTAAAAAATTAATACGATAAACGAATAGAGTGCCCGACGACTCTGCCTGCGCTGGCGGGCGGGCCGCCGGCAGGTGAATGATTAATGCTGGCTAGCCGGGATTCCTATTTTTCCTCATGGGAAGGACGTAATCCGCATCGCTCTGGACTTATAGAGCTACTGCTACAGGGTCACCGCAAAATAACTGCACGGGAATATTAGTCCAATAAAATATAACAATTCAGATTTAACAATACAATTATTTTTATGAGACATCTATAAACAGCTAGAATTAAATTTTTATTTTGGCAAAGTTAAATCAAATTATGCAACAAATGGCAATACTATTATAATTTTCACACACCTCGCATCAGCAGCCGCGACAGAGCGGTTAAGGCTTCAAATGAAGGAGTATAATTAAATTGGTGGGAAACATATTTTTGCTGCAATCAGAATTCGAACCTAGATCCTTTCGTATTTAAATTTGACACGACAAATGTATCAATTTGAAAGAACCACAGCGTATAAATTCGAAAATTTGTCGTCAACTTGCTCTGTTGTTGTGGTGTAATCGGTTAACGCATTTCCCCTGATAGGAAAGCATCACGGTAGCAACCAAAATATATTTTTGATTAATTAAAGTTTTCGGTATATATTTCTAATGGTTTAAAACAATATATATTAACAGAAAGAAATATTTTTCTACGGAAGGATGTGGTTTTTTTCAATGTTGGAAATATAATTTATTATTTAAAAAGTAGTCCACCATAGTTCAACTCGGTCAAATTATATTTTTGCATCTCGTCGCCCTAGCGGCAATTATTATAATAATTATTAGCTTGTTTTTAAATCAATCCGAACGATTTGGATAATAACCTCGTCCAATGCTGACTTGAGCTTATAAGAAATTAAGAGAATCTCGGAATTTTCCGGGAATTTATTAGGGTATGGGTCTCCCACTGGGGGTTGCTGAGATGGACTATGGAGTTTTGTGACTTCAATACATAAGTGTGACGTCTACCCTCTCCTTTCGGGGATGCGTGACTTTTATAGCTTCTCTCTGGCTGCCTTCTGAAATATACAAATTATACAGGTATGACCCTTGGTTATATCGGCCTACATCTATTAATGACTGAATGAAAGAATTGTGACATACGGTATGATCAAGGAAAAGAAAAAAGTGAACCACGAAGGGGGATCACGAGGTTCGAGGCACCGTGTGGCATCCTGGCCCCGGGGAACAGCGATGCAAGTATAACTAATCCCCTCCCGGTTGAAATGTTAATCGCTGGAGAAATTATTAATTCACGACCCGCCCGAACATCGCCGAGGGCTACGGCGGAAGCAGCCGAAGGCCTTTTTAAGTCGGCGGTGTGTGCGCAGGGCACCGTTAGGTACTTCAGAGCGCGCATAGTCGCTCCGCACCAGGGCTGGATTCAGACAAAACGATGCTGGGGCCGGAGGTGGGTAAAGAACATATTTTTCTTTCATTCTCCATGTCACTATTGACGAAGAGTAACTTGATAATGTCACCCATTATGTATACAAGACAGACGGGATAAAAGTGGGTTATGTCAAAATGTGTTGTCGATATAATGGTTCCTGTCTATTACCTATTCACAACCCCTCTCCCTATACCCAAAACACGACTTGGACCAGTTGTAAATATAGTAGTAGTTATAAATTTGAACTGACAGTTATCGTTTACCAGTGATACGGTGGGCTGTGAAAGCTGCGTGAATTATCTCTCTACCGCGTGGGAATGATAAATTGACCGATTGTGTATTTCGGTTTCTCGCTGTGCGTGTCGAAACCTGGACATCTTCCCATTATGCATGATGTATGCTCTAGAGTACTTGAGTAGTGGACCTTTCAGCTCCAGCGCAGCAGTACTGTATTGTTAGAGATTCTGTGATTTGTGTGCACAGTGATATTGTTTATTTGTGCCGTGGGTGAACTTGTGACATCGCCGTACTAAATTGCGATCGGAAATCGGCTCATCCGCGTGATCTCAGCGGCGACTGCAGAGATTACGGCGGCGTCGTATGCAAGGTAAGGTGAGCAGTCTTTCCCCGAAATTCACTGGTCCTTCGACTTAAAACCCTATCCACTCACCGACCTCATCCTGTACCACGTTTACCTACTTCCCTCCCCTACCCTGCGATGATTCCGATTTACGACCGGAATCGTCGTAATCCATTCCGCGGGACAACATATAGTATTAATCAATTATCAATTAATCGTAATTGACCATATCATAAATTACATTTTAAAATCTTCGTATTGGTAAGTTTTTGAATATCCATCATCTGTCATATAACAATCATATTAAGTAGAGATGTACCCAAGACTCAAACCATTCGAACGTAATTAAAAGTAGAGTTTTATACGGAACACATTATTATTGTGAAGTTGTTGTTTTTCAGAACATAGTTCTGCGCTATTTGAATACTAATCAAATGTATTAATTAGATAGATATACAGATAAAATCAATTTATCGAAAATATCATTTGGTTGCCACCGGGATTTGAACCGGGATCTTTTCAAGTCCGTGGAAATGCGTCAGTTTTTGGCCGAATCCGAAGGTTCAATCGTACTTGGAAATCTTAGAACATCGACAAGAAAGTATACAAAATACTGTCACTTAGTTAGTATCGATTGTAGTTCCAAATATATTCATTCAATAAATACATTGCACTTTTTCAAAAATGATAAACTGAATATTATTTCATTCGTAACAGTTCGCGCGTCATCGGCACTCTTCGGCGGCTCGACACAGCTTCGGACAAATCTTCGACAGATTTTAGCCGAAACCGAATGTGCAGCCGAAGGTGGCCGAAGCTTCGGTCGAACTCTAGTCGCAGGGTGTCGCGCGTGTTGCGCGAATGGTATATTATATTATACATGATTACGTTACGTATATCTGTTTTTTGATAATAAATTGTATTTTGAACATTGTACAATCGAATGAACGACGGTAGATTGAATACGGAATCTGTCATCTTTGAATTCGATTCTCCGCTAGACGCGTCGCAGTGTTGTCCCTCTCGCCGAGGGGCGTGCTCCCCCGCTCCGCTCCCGCCCGCGGAGGGCGTGTCCGCCGGTGGGCGTGGCCGCGATTTCATATGTGGAATTCGCGTTCGAAATACAAACATATTTGAAAAATGAACAGTTCAGTGGCGTCCGCCTGTCTCGCTCTTCGTCAGTCGTAGAGGGAGACGAAGGAACCGTTGCTGGATGTCGCTACTAAAAAGCGAAGATGGCAATGGACAGGTCACATTGCAGGATACACGCATAAATATTTAACAAGGAATTATTTTAAGAGATACGAGCATTGATATTTAATACAAATTAAATGAGAATATATGCACAACTCATTACAAATAAAATTAAAAAAAACAATATATTTTTTAGAAATTTCCTTAATATAACACTTCTTAAAATGGCGTACTACGCTATCAGTCAATCAATCATAGAGCATGGTATAATTGCTCGGGGTGGAGCGACTATGTCTGCAATTAATCCAATAATAGCAGCTCAAAAAATTATATTAAAAGTTATCCACAAATCCCCAATCACAACGAGCACTGACGAAATTTTTAATAAATTCGATGTCTTTGATATTAGACAAATATAGGCTAATACTGCTCTCAAATACATATATAAATACAAACAGACACATTTTAAAACAACTCGAAACATTATTTCCACACGGACAGACACAAATAGCCAACAGACCCCGAGAGCGCATACTGCATTCGGTCAAAGGAACTACTTAATATAACACTTCTTAAAATGGCGTACTACGCTATCAGTCAATCAATCATAGAGCATGGTATAATTGCTCGGGGTGGAGCGACTATGTCTGCAATTAATCCAATAATAGCAGCTCAAAAAATTATATTAAAAGTTATCCACAAATCCCCAATCACAACGAGCACTGACGAAATTTTTAATAAATTCGATGTCTTTGATATTAGACAAATATAGGCTAATACTGCTCTCAAATACATATATAAATACAAACAGACACATTTTAAAACAACTCGAAACATTATTTCCACACGGACAGACACAAATAGCCAACAGACCCCGAGAGCGCATACTGCATTCGGTCAAAGGAACTACTCATATTTTGGACCTCAGCTATTTAACAGAATGCTAAGAGACTTGAATCAATTGAATTGTCCCGAGAACACGAAACTATATATTAAACCTCGGATTCGTAATGTGGGTAGAGCCAGTATCGGTGCACTCGCCCAAACAGATTGACTCATACCTATATTAATTATTGCTACAAAGTGATCCATTTTAAAATAGTTCTTCATATACACCTATTATATAGTAATAAATGTAATTCTGTCTACTACTGTCTCGACACAGAATATCTCTAGTGAGACGGGCACAGTCCAAACAGATTTTTAACACTGTATTATATAGCTACATATAAAATAAATAAATATATATATACAGTTACAATTCACAAATAATAACGCGTTCTCTTTAAAATACAGGTATATTAAGTCGTATTATAAATAATATCCAATAATTTTATAAAATGAAATAAAAAAATCTCTGGCGTCTCTTAGCGGTCATTTCTCTATAAAATAGCTTTCAAATAAATGGAATGTTTGGTGTATCAATTCGAAATAACTGCAACAGATAAGTTCGAATATTTGTCGACAAAGCAACAAATTGGATAACGCACTTCCTCGGATAGGAAGAGATTCGGGTTCAAATCCCTGTGGAAGCTAAAATATTTTTTCGATATATTGAGTTTATCTGCATGTATATCTTTCTGTATCCTGATACCGACACTGACGTACGGAAGTGAGGCCTGGAGCTGGCAGAAAAGGAACGAAAGTAGACTGAGTGCAGTGGAAATGAGATCACTTAGGCGTATCTGTGGCAAATCTATTTATGACAGAGTAAAGAATGAAGAAATAAGGAAAGAATGTAAAGCTGATGTTAGTATAGTGAGTAAGATTAATAAAGAATCACTCAGGTGGTTCGGTCATATGGAACGGATGAATGAGGAGAGAATGGTAAGAATGATATATGACGCAAGTGTTGATGGCACCAGAAATAGAGGACGTCCGCGGAAGACTCGGCACGACCAGGTAAACCAGATAATGGAGGATGGTGCCGTTAGAAGCCTTGTAAGAGCTTGTATGAGAAGATGTATGAATGTGGATGAGGCGAGAATTGTCTCAGGACAGAAGAGTGTGGCGCTCTATCCTCTCTGCTTACCCCCGCGGGGAAATGACGTGACGGTAAGTAATTAAGTAAGTATATCTTTCTAATAGATGGATTTAATTATCTATATCTTTGTTCTATAAAAAATACCTAAACTGTTCCGTACAGGAAACAAGAGTGCAGACAAGGGTGGTTCGCCGATCTCGGCTTCTCTCAACCGGCGATGGTGATGAGGTGGAAAGAAATGAAGCACAGAAGATGTTCAATATAGGCACAGCACGGTGGCAATATCGAGAATGGCTTCCGCCACCAGAATACTCTGCTTTTATTCGGAATCATAACAGTACATATAGTCATATTTGCAAGTACCACACGTAACACGGCGTCAGGCCGATGATTACACCTTGAAATTATTGATACGTGTCTTATCATATTAATAATATGGCGCCGCTGCTGCGACCTCGCAATTCTGTGCGATACACCTAACCTCGCTGATTATTTTATTGCACAAATGAAGTATTCGTTTTAATGTACGTATTTAACGTCGTTATTTATAGAAAAAATATTTAGTTGCTGCCGGGGTCATCTAAATATTTTTCATATTTTCTAGTTGATTAATTTAATTAGTATTAAAATACGACAGAACTGTATTCTGAAAATGCAACTACATAACAAAAATACATAAATATTAGTCCACTGCGGTCCCTCTTGACTATGCTGTCACCAGAGAAGTGGCTGTCGCCAGCACCACCAGGTAGGTCCAACGGGTGGGGGATCGTCCTCTACCTCTCAGTCTATCCTTGATGTACACTTCTTGCAGAATGCAGGCGTCCATGGTACGCGCAACATATGTCTACCACATTTCTAAGGCGTCAATCCGTCTTCTCTCCCTCGCTATCAGAGTCCACGATTCCGCACCATATAAATATGAGTACTGCGTGGTTTATCCATTAATTAATAATATCAAAACTAGTCTCTTCTCTCGTATAATAAATAATTCACACTTTCAACCTTTGTGAAACTGTGCTGTTAGACGCCGACGGTCGCTCTCCTTGCGGTCTTGAATCTTGTGCACGACCAATAATCGAATAATCGAATAAAATATATCCGACTCAATCTGAACCGTATCTTGCCGGAAGCTTATATGCGTTTAAATTTACAAAAATGAAATGCACCCATACATTATAACCAGACCTACCCATTGCAGTACAAAACGCGTAGACAAACATGCATGTTATTATGGTCGGGGTCCATGGATGGAGACAATCTCAGAAATTATCTCAATACCGTATACACGCGGTGAGATAAACTCTGAGTTTAGCTCGAGATTGTTAGAAACGGACAACTCAATCTGACGTTCTGACGGCGAGATTTGATGCGTGCACATAAATGTCACAGAAAATTACCACTGGACTGGAGGAGACTCTTGCGAACCTCTTGTTAAATTAAGAAAATATAATATTCTCAGACAAAATCAGTACGGTTTAAATACGAGTATATTATGAAATTTTCAATATTTTATTTCACTATATTTTTTATTGTGTATTATCCCCTCTCTTATCCGTTTGAACTGTACCCCCGTCTTCCCCTCCGTTAGCTCCAAACACACCCGTAATTTATAATTTTAGTTGAATCATAATATTGATAATGGGAAGATGGATTAAACAGGGTTTTAACTCAATTTACAAAATAATATTGGATCTGATTGTCTTTTGAAATTTTTCGTACGATACATTTATTTCAGGTGAATCAACAGAGCTAGCAATTTTTTTTTTTATAGTTTAACAATGTTTACAAATATGTATATCGTTTCTAGATGTTGTCAGATGTTCAACGCAATATTTTTGTGAACGATGCTTCGAACGATTGTCTTTCATACTTGATATTTACTGTTTTGAGAAGGACAGTTCCTAATGTATGTTTATTACGATTTTTAAAAATATTTCTAAATTATTAAGGAAAACACATTCTTATTGTGAAGTTGTAATTATTCAGAACAGACGGTCTGTGATATTTTAAATACTAAATTAATGTATTAATTATAAATATATACATATAAAATCAATTTTGTCGAAAAATATTGTTTTTGCGTCCCCGGATTGGAAATGAAGATCCAGGTTCGTATCCCGGTGACGCTAAAACAATATTTTTGGACAAAATTGATTTTATATGTATATATTTATAATGAATACATTAATTTAGTATTTAATATTTGTAAACATTCCTCAGTACCGTTTGATGATCGGCAGATCACTTTATCTTTAATTTTGAAATTCAAGAAATATGGTGTATATACTGCGATAATGTAGGAAGCTCGAATTCTGGATTCAGTCATTTTATTTATTTATTTATTTATTTGAACTTTACATCTTTACACACATTTAAATACATTGCCCAACTAGGCTAGCCTGTTTTTGGGAAAATTATATATATAATATTAGATACATTAATACACTTAGACGTGTTTGTGGCAAATCTATTTATGACAGAGTAAAGAATGAAGAAATAAGGAAAGAATGTAAAGCTGATGTTAGTATAGGGAGTAAGATTAAGAAAGGATCACTTAGGTGGTTTGGTCATATGGAACGGATGAATAGTAAGAAAGATATGTGACACAAGTGTCGATGGAACCAGAAATAGAGGACGTCCGCGGAAGACTCGGCACGACCAGGTAAACCAGATAATGGAGGATGGTTCTGTTAGAAGCCTCAACAATCGGCGAGCTTGTATGACAAGATGTATGAATGTGGATGAGGCGAGAATTGTGTGTCAGGACAGAAGAGTGTGGCGCTCTATCCTCTCTGCCTACCCCCACGGGGAAACGGCGTGATGGCAAGTAAGTAAGTAAGTATAATATTTTATAAAACCAAAACTCATCGAAGGCAAAACGCAGTAAGATCGAATATATACATAGCATATAGTGTGAAAATATTTAAAAATATATATATGTATGCATAAAATATTAAAAAGTTAATAAAAAAGAGTGAAGAGAAATAAATAATAATAATAATAGTAATACTGTAAGCAGATATAAGGTAGAAGACCAAAACGCACAAAAGTAGTTATACAAATTATTTGATTATATAAAAGAGTTGACTCTCTGGGTCTGCTCTTCCTAATTGCAACAACCAAGTTAAATTTCTAATTTTACCTTCAATTTGATTATATATTCTGGGTGCTTGAAAGGTGAATAATCTTTGCCCATCAGTTTCAATCCAGTGTTCTGCTTTGAAAGACGGGATTGGTTGGAAACATTGTCACAGACTCTTCAACGGCGTTCTGGTATCGGCGGGCCGAGGTGCGCCGGGGCTGATCTCACCGCCACCCATCAGCGAGCCGGTGCACAATGAAGAATCACAGTCACGGCGCCTAATGGGTTTAAGCCATTAAGTACCACGCAACAATTAAAAACATCCCCTTCAGGGCTCCCCCTGTTTAATGCCTAAAGGGTTGCTTTAGCCCCGGTTAATTATTAATGTTTACGAGCAGCCCCGATACGCTGAATATATTTATTAGAGAAACCGACCCTACTAATACAAATTACTTAACTCGGACTGAACGATTTCACTTCGTTTTATAATTCATCATATTTTGTTTGCGAACTTCAGATAATTGAAGTTTCCAACGCGAACTAAATATATACATATATATATGTATATGTTGCGCAAAATTACAAAACCCTCTATAATTAGAGTTAAATATGTCAGCTACATACAGAACACATTGTTTCTCGCAAAAGCATCTTAAATCCATTGATATTGCATGTTTAAAATCAGGGCTAGTTCCAAAATATCCCAAAGCAGACAGAGTACAAGTTGCCATTCCTCCTAAAATAAAATCTGGTATGGCTGCCAGAACGATATATACAGAAAAAAAAGCATTGTGCATTTGCTTTCAAAATATACATTTTCATCCAAACTCAAAAACACATCAAGGGGTTACAGGACGGCCGTTTAACCAAGCGCTGTACAGCCATTCCGACTCAGTCCGAGACGCTAGCGAAAGTGATGTCTTCTCCCTTGGCCGCTTTTCGGAACCACCTGTAGCCACATTCAATTGTGTATCGACCCGCAAGAAAGAAAACGTTTGTTAGATCTGTTTTACTTAAATAGCCCTGTACATTCCGCATTTATATATACTGTGGCATGCATATACACGCGTGAAGTCAGAGGAGAAATAGGGCCTCAGGTGTCACCGTGCACAAAACCTTCTGACTCTCATAACCGACAACCACCGTCACTCCATCTGAGCACCCTACCAAATCGAAGTGAAGTATAGTTTATCCCTACAGTAAACACTATTTGGCACAACTGCATTATACAGAGTGAATATTATGTTCCAGGCCGATTTTATTTTATCGCCATTTTAGTATAGTAAAGATTTATTAGTTTGAATTTGATAGTTATTGAAATTAATCAATTACAATTTATTATAAAGCATTTAATATTTCAATAGTGTTAAAATTATTAAAACATTGAAACAAACACAAAGTCGACTTTTGAAAAAAAAAATCTTAAGCTTCGACTTGGGGAGTTTTGTTAATAAGCGGTCATTATTGGGGTCCTGAAAATCCTCAATCGATACACCGACGACCTTTACACACACGCAGAGTTACTGCGGTATCATCGGGCCCATGATCGCTATCGTAACATGTCGGTACACTTCTTGGTGGCCTGATTGGTCCTGAAACGCGTGTGGTTTCAACGGGACGGTGCCACCTCACACACAGCCCGAGCTACACTTGATATTTTGATTTTGATAGTCAGCTGTGAGACCGGGACTTGTGGAGGTGCACTACAAGGCGAGTCTCATCTGATTGAGGTTAGTATATGTCAAAACTGACACGAAAGATTTCGATACATAGATTGTGTTCGGTTTCTATAGCAGTAGCATCGATGATTTCTGAGATTTAGCCTTCTTTCTGAACGGCAGTCTCGGTCTATCTCTTCGTCTAGTCGTTACTCCACTCAGCGTCAGCAAGGTTGCATTGGTGATGGTACCAACTGAAAGGTTCAAAGGTTCTATTTAAAAAAAAAAATTATTTAAAAACTAATTAATTGTATTAATTAGAAATACTCATATAAAATAAATTTTATCGAAAAATATTATTGTTGCTCTACCGGGATTCGAACCTGGACCTCTTTTCCAATCCGATAATTCAATAATTTCAAATAATGGAATGATAGATGTATTAATTTGAAAAAGTGTAACATGTAGGTTCGAAAATTTGTCGTCAAAAGTACTGTCGCTGTAGTAGTGTAGTTGGTAATGCACCATCCCCGGATTGGAAAAGAGATCCAGGTTTGAATCCCGGTAGCGCAACAACAATATTTTTCCATAAAATTTGATTTTTTATGTGTATATTTCTTTAATGAATACATTTAATTAGTATTTAAAATATCACAGATCGTCTATTCTGAATAATTAGAACTTTACAATGGGAATGTGTTGTTCTTAATAAAAATATTTATAGTTTTGTTTTTATCTATGCTTACATTTTTAATTATAGTATATATTGTGTCCTGAAGAAGGGACCGTTGGTCCTGAAACGTGTTGATTTATCAATAAACCGTGGTACACGTGTTTTATTATTATTAACATCAAATTATTAGAAGTCACAGAATTGATTTGAGGAGCGGAACCGACAACGAGAGTTGCGTACCTCTCAAAACGGCTCCGCACTAAACAAGGTCCAGGATCGCGAGAAGTGTAAGCGAGCAACTTCCGGGACACTCGTGATTAGCGTAGCCTTGAACTCGGGTAGTCGGGTAGTCCTCACCCCTTCTGGAATGCTCCCTCGCGCCCCCGGGCCGTCCGCCCGCTCGGTGTGCTCGTCCCGCGCGCGCAGGCGGGGTGGGGTCCACCCCACCTGGCAGGGCGCCGAATACGTAATCGTAAAAATCAATCTCTCTTGAAAAATATGCCGGAAAAGTGTTCTCGTCTTCAGGTATAGCCGTGAGCTGTTTTTAAAACTAGGATAGAATTTGAATAACCGAGCTTCGGAATTAGCTGGGTCCAAATTTGTATTTTAAGAGTACGCTCAGCAACGTGCTGGCTGAAAAGAGTAACTCTATTAAAATGAATATGATGTCATATAGTATATGAAAAAAAAACCCCTTTTTTTTTATCCTACTCTTTTAATTTAATCGTATCGTATACTTCTATAGATAGTCCTGGGTTTTCTGTTAAATACAGTAATTCAATCTATGCAAAACCTTTGTGAACCTGGGCTGGTAGACGCCGATGTCGCTCTCCTTGTGGTCCGGTGGTCCTTAACCCTGCTGGCCAGTCTCCGAAAACTTTATATACAGTACAAAATGTTTTTACATCGCCGCCGTAAATAAGTCCGTCCGAACCGAAAAACTGTCTCTTTTCAGTAGCAGCTTCGCTTTTGTTATTTGTTTTTAAATCCGCACAAAAAGAATTTACCAGGCCTACCTATCGAAGTATAAAAGTAAAAAGTGATGGTATTCGAGAAAGAAGAAGGCTAAATACTTGTAGGTAATGAATGTTTGATACAAGTAGATGAAGTATGTTAGATAGCAACGGAAAGACAGAAAGATATCAAAAGGAGGGTGACTGTACGGAATAAAGTGAACGGCGTTTTGAATGGAATTATACTCGTAGCTAATGGAAACTTGTCAACTGCGGCAAGACTAGCAGTTCACAATGGAGTCCTGGTACCGACACTGATATATGGAAGGGAGGAACTAAATATATGTGGCAGATCCATTTATGACAGTGTAAAGAATGAAGATATAAGGAAAGAATTTGATGAAATGATCACTTAGGTGGTTTGGTCATATGGTATGGTAAGGAAGTGTCGATGGGCACCAGAAGTAGAGGACGTCCGCGGAAGACTTGGCATGACCAGCTAAACAGATGGTCCTGTTAGAAGCCTCAATAATCGTCGAGCTTGTATGAGAAGATGTATGAATGTGAATGTCAGTTGAACTATTGAAGAATTGGCATTTAAGCGTGTCGGATTAAACTGTTCCCCTTGTTGTGGTGCACGGTGCATGTCCCCACTTGGCGCTATCAACGAAGTGCGCGTTCGAGAGATTTCGTACGTAACAACGAAGTCAGAACACCTGTGGTCGCCGCGAGTGTAAATTCAGATCAGAAGAGTGTCAACACTGTAGGCAGGTCGTATTCTTCCTTCCGTTCCTCTTGCCCTACATTTCAGGTCCTTTGGCCGGAAAGTCCACGGAATAAGTCAGATGATCGCCGATTTTCGACTCAAGATTGCACACAAAGAAGAAGAATAAGAAATCCATTTCAAAATATACATTTAACCCTATTAGTTCCCACGTGATCTGCTGCAGCCGCTGAGCCGGGACGAGATGCAAATCCCCCCGGGAAGCAGTGGCGGCTGTTTTGATTTAATCCCGGGATAGGGGATCAATTCCGCGCAATCATTTTTCCATTGTCCCGGCGGCGCTCCCCGCATACTGAGCAGGTCATCCCAGCTCGCGTCCTCTCCGCCGAGCGCTGCGGGATTTCTGACACCGTTCTGCACCGTCGAAAAATGCTGCTTCTGAAGATGCCCGACAAAATGGGCAATTGATAAAGGGAAATATGATAAAAAATAAAATGAAGAATGATTTCAAAGTATTTGTCTTTGATGTATTTGGTTAATAAGGGAAATTGTTTAACGCATTTCTTTGGATAGGAAAAAGTCTAGGTTTGAATCCCGGTAGCAACTAACAACGGTATATCTTTTTAATTAATTATTTTTAACTGTATTAATCCATTATCATTAAACTTTAATATTAGATAAATTATATACAAACATTTCTTCAGTTTTAATTGCTGTTGGGACAATTTAAAATCACCCAACTGATGAACGATATAACATTTAACGTTCGACGTGACGGCGAATCTCTGAGACTCGATGTGTACACAGGGACTGTGAAAGCAGAGAATGTCTCGAGTCGAATATTTCTAAAAAATTTAATTCAGGTCTTTGTTATTGATAATACGACGTCGGTCATTGGCCATAAATGTTTACATGAACCGTATATTATATTTGATTGTGCTTCAAATATCGACAAAGGAGGATATTTTGTATTTTTGGTTTCCTTGTACATATATTAATTGAGCGCAGGCTCCGGTCTAGTTATGAAGACTGTGAACACCTCTCACATTATGAACTTGTACTGTCATGCTTGCGGCTTAGTGGTTACGATACTCGTCTAGTGATCTTGCGGAGGCAGGCTTCGCAGGAGGCCATCAAGTTACCCGCTACCACGGTGACAACATTTTTTATTCAGTATGTGTAAACATCAAATGTATATGCCCTTTCAAGCCTCAGTAGGTATATAAAACTAATTTATTTATATATTGTAAATAATCCAGATATAAATAAAGGGTGTCCCAACAAGAGCGGAAAATTTAAATTGTCGTTGTCCTTTGACAGTTCTACGGCGGATAGTCCGCCATTGTTAAAAATGGATTGCTATTCGACTCACCAACGCAACATTATTGTTAAACGTTATTTCAAAAATGGTGAAAATTTGACTGCCACGGTTCCTGTTTGGGCGCCTAAATCGTGCGATTTAACGCCTTTGGACTTCTTTCTCTGGGGTTTAAACGCAATATAGGTAAATAGGCAAGTAAGTAAATTAGTAAACTATTTGAGCTATTGTCGATGTAGTAAAACTAATTATGATATCATATTTTACGAAATGTTTTCTCTTTTTTTGGGACATACTGTATACGTGTTCACCTATTAAAAAAATAATTATAGAGAATACGGAACAGAGTGCCTAGCCACAGTAAGCGCAATTCTGAGCTTTACTTTTCTAACAAATAGATTCCACAGTAGCATTGATCGTACTGTTGTGAAGTCAATACAAGTAGTGGGAGTAGAAACAATAAAGACTTACCATACTCTGCATCTCTTTCTGAAGGTTCCTTTTTAACTGTCACCGGTTCGAATCCCGGCTGGGGCGCAATCACGCGGCCACTGGAATGAAAATCAGTCATGTACGCACGATGTAGTCGGAAAATGCGTTTGAGAGGAACGGAAAGGGTCAGAGAAGGTCTGCGGGGAATAAAGTGAATGGTGTTTTGATAGCAGTGGTTTCCGGTGTACAATGAAGTGAAGCCTGAAGTTGGCAGAAGAGGAACTTCTTCTTCTTCTTGTGCCCGATCTACAGTAAACTTGTGGCGGACTATTACAGTCACGATGTGAATCAAGAGTAACTCTGTCAAATGCCTTAAGGAAGTCAATGAAGCTTGCAAAGTAGACTGAATGTAGTAGAAATATACATGTGGCGCGTTCATTTGTGTGTGCGGTGCCCCTGCACGCGTCACATGGCAGTGTAAGAACTCACTCATCCATCGTATAGGGCCGAAACCCAAGCAACCAATCAGCAGACAACATGCATCGTGACGGACACTGCTCAAGCAGCTAGCGACCACTTAAATACCTTGTTCTGGTTACAACAACAGTCACCTTACACTGCGTTAAACGAGAAGATATTAGGGGCTTCAGTCTCACGTCAACAAACCCTTCTGACACAATCATATTATCATCACATCAAATTAAATTAGAAGGGGGTGTAATCTGATCTCAGCTTAGCAACTAACTAATTTACCATAGAGCGCCACACTCTTGTGTCCTGACACAATTCTCATTAAGGCTTCTAACAGGCCCATCTGATTTACCTGGTCGTGTCGAGTCTTCCTCTATTTCTGGTGCCATCGACACTAGCACATGTATCTTCTTAATATTCTCTCTACATTCATCCGTTCCATATGACCAAACTAGAGCCTCCAATCCGAATATTCGAACCCCGAATATATTCGACTGTTTTTAAGTATTCGTTATTCGAATACTTTAAAAAGTATTCGCTCATATTTATATTAAGAGATTTTTAATATTTTTCTAAACGAAACAAAGGTTTACGAACCCTGGAAGTCATATGCAAGCATTCATTCATTCATTCAGGTATACGATTTTTTTTCTCTAGAAGTACCGCTATCGGCTGTATGGAAGTCGGACATCAAACACGTAAACGCCTTTGTCGGACATCTTTTGCATTTGCCCTTTTTTAAAGTTCTCTACTTATCTTTACGGTTTTATGACAACGAGCACTTGACATCGTTGACAAAACACATTGTTTTGTCAACGATGGAGTCGGCTTTCTATTATTCTTCAGTATTCAGCTTTCATAAATACTGGAGCCGACAAACAAGAAGTTATATACTAAATAATGAAAAAAATACTTGGACTCGGGGTGTGAGATATGAAGTAATATAAACATATCTAAAGTTATCGAGAGAAGACTGACTCCTCTCTATCTCCACGAAGAGTTGGAGTTCTGCAAGTTATTAATTACATTTTTGGAGAAACATTTCTGTATTTATCATCCGAAATAAATTATTCGTTTCTTAAAATTTTTACGAATATATTCGAATATTAACTATTCGATATTCGAATAGTTGGAATCACGAATATTCGGAGGCTCTAGACCAAACCATCTCAGCTATCCTTTTTAAATACTCACTCAAATACATTTGCCAAATATACAGATCTCATTTTCTCTGCATTCAGTCTAGTTTCGTTCTTCTTCTACCACTTCCGTACATAAGTGTCAGTACCAGGACTCCATTGTGTACTGTTAGTCTTCTCTGGGTTGACAAGTCTCCATTAGATATTAGTCCATTTAAAGCGCCGTTCATTTTTTTCCCTGCAGGTATTTTCTGTTTAGTTTTCTGGGCTATTCTATCATGTACACCCCCTCCGGCGTATCAGATCCCATTGGCGTATATTTCGACACGGTATTGCAAACCTTAACCGCAAGACTAACATTCACGCATCAGCGATACTAATCCTGACGATGATCTAGCAATGGGACTCCGAAACGTCCGCCAGAAAGGTCAAAAATAAGAAAACAGAAGATTGAGACGACGCCACCAATGGCAGAGTTTGAGGAAGGGGTATAGTCAAGAAGAAGGGGAAGAATACATAATGCAATTATTGACAATAATATATATATTTTTTAAATATTTGCAAATTTAATTTTGTTGTTATTGTTCATTTTAATATAATTAATTAACTTTGTTTTTTTTAATCACTTAACATAAGAGTAAAAGAGCATTTAAGATGTTTAAATACTAATCATTTTTCAGAATTTTCCAATCATTTATTAGAAAATGATCGTGCTTATGATAAAGAATTGATATTGTCTGTTTTACATACAAACATTAAATTATTTAGAATCATTAGAAATAAATAAAGTATTATAAATAAATCCCGTTCTAAAATTTTTCCAAAATATTATCTGAGTTAGGTACTAGATTTATTTTTAAATAGATAATGCGATATATACGGTGTTAATTTGACATGCTGATTGAGGGAACGGTAATTACCGTAACCGGTTGGTAATTTGAAATATCTGATTATGTGGTTAAAAATAAAGTTAAATAATCTATATTAAAATTGGTTTAGAACAGGTGTAGGTGTGTGACTGGGCGCGGTACCTACCATCTCCAGAGCTGGGGCTGGTCCTGGGACATGTCACCATCCTGTCAGCATGGCTCGCGCTCCACCTGAGATCGGAAAATATGCATTTAGTCGTCGGTCACAGCCGGGATCGGTTTAGAAGCTAGGGCTAGTTAATTCAAATACATATTTAAGAATAAGCAAAACGAAAAAGGCGAAGAAAATAGCGATAATTAAAATTTTTTTCAGCCCTGTCTTTATCATAAAAATCATATAACACAAATCCATAGAACATAGTTTTACATACAGATGGAAAATTAAGGTGCAGTAGTTCAAGGCAGACACTCGGGGACAGTGGACGAGACACAAAATGGATTGAGTCACATTTAGACGGACAGACTAACGGAGTTGCAAAACGCGAGGTATGGAGAGTGAGAGGCGGATCCCGCATACGCAGGCCGGCCTGACTACCCACCTAAGGAGCTCCAACGAGTCACCCATACCCGAATAAATTCTTTATTTAAAACAAGATTCGTCCCATTATTAATTGGGTCTGCATTAAATCCAGTCTGTTTCACTCTCCCGCATGTTTACTCCGGAATTTCTAAATAATAATCAAAATGATTTAGGTCTGGAGGTTCTATCGCGAATACGCTGTTTACCGCCCCGACGGCAAAATGAGGAACACGTGGACAGAGAAAATAATATATTTCTGTGTACTTGACTACTTACTATGCAGATGGGACAGAATAATACATTTTTTTTAAAAAAGAAATTAAAAGAATATAATAATCAATTTTTACATAAATCACAGATAAAACATAATGATTATTGGCGTAGGATTTTATACATAAATAACTTTTCGAAACAAATATCTAAACACCTACCACGAAACATTAGACCGGCATTTTATACAAATAACAGTATAGGAAATTTACTCATCAATTCTAAAGACAGAGATGATAAATTTAACAATTCTGGCGTCTATAAACTTAGTTGCAAGGATTGTGCTGCATTTTATATTGGTAAAACGGTGAGAAATTTTAATATAAGAGTAAGGGAGCATTTGAGACGTTTGAACAGTAGTGGCTTTTCAGAATTTTCTAACCATTTGATAGAAAATGGTCATGGTTTTGATAAAAAATTGGGTTGTCAATTTTGCACATAAACTGCGTTGGTCACAAATGAAATAATTTGAATATAAATAGATAAATAAAGCGTGGAAAATTAATCTAAATATTATAAACAACCAACTGAATTGAACTACGAGTCCCATTCTAAATTAGTATTAAGTAACAATTAGAGTTAGGTACTAACTAAATAGATTCTGGTGAAGAAACTATAATATATGTTTTTAGTTAGTTAAGACATCCTGGAGAAGAACAAACCGTAGATGGATTTAAACTCTATTCAGTGCTTAATAAAACAAAGATAATAAATTATTGTTGTATATATAGGGTTATCTATTATTAATATTTTGACAGCTGTCATTGTTATTTATATTCAGTATAGTTCGCCATTTTACAATATATTAAAACTTATCAACTCGGCAAACCTAACGCGAGCTTCGTGAATTTTATGGTCGACATATTGCAAGCTATTCGTCCAATTGTAAAAAAGTATTTTAAACATTAATTAAATGTATTAATTAGAAATATATAGGTATAAACTCAACTTTATCGAAAAATATTGTGGGATTCGAACCCGGATCTCTTTCCAAACCGGGAAAGGTGCATTGTCTAACTATGCTACAGCACACAGTACTTTTGACATTTTATATGTTACACTTTTCAAATGAATACATCTATCATTCCATTATACCGTCCGTTCTGAATAATTACAACTTCACAATAAGAATGTGTTTTCCTTAATAATTAAATATTTACTGATGTTAGTTTTACCCTAACTTCCTTCTGATGTTTGGAGTCATGTACCGCATTACCCCGAATATAAAACTAATCTAATTTCTCAAAAAAAAAAAAGATTTTGCAACTTGGGATTTTCTATTTCAATTTTTCCGCCTGTGCGTAACACCGGCGCTGGCCATACTCCCTATTTTAAACCGGTCGGGGGTCTAACGCTTGGACAGTACCTACTCTTCCACCGCTCTCTGTCCTGCGCTGTGTCGATTACCGTCTTTCCGTCTTTCTTCGCAGTCTCTCAATTTGCCCTTTCCGTGTTCCCTTCTCTAGCACTGATGAGGAAACTTCCAAACTAACTTAGCTGAGATTTTTATATTCGGAGCGAGACTCTCTCGGATGGTGCCGTTCCCGATTTGATCACTTTACCTAATGACACTTTATACATTTACAAATATACTGTCCGACCGTTGAGATCTCCACCTTTATCTCACGATACCAATCTGGGCTACTTCTCTGTCGCTTTTTTCCGGCACATAACTGAGATAATAAATTCGCTCCGCCGCGTGCCCCCCCGCCCGCGTCGGGAATCGGCCCCGCGGAATGTTTCCATCAAAATATCGACATCTCAAAATTGTCCCATTTCAAAAATCAACCCCCGCCCCCCGCGGGGCGCGCGGAGAGCGGAGCGGGGAGGGGGCGCCACAAAGCAACCACTTAGCCCACTGCGCCACCTGTCGCGCCGACAGACCCGGCTTTTCATATCCTGAATTCAAATTATTTCTTCCCGACTCGATCACAGCGCCGCTCCGAATTGCGTCACAACTTAGTATATTTATTTAATTTTAACCGTTTTGGACCACACACGAAATATGAGGTGAAAAATATAATTATTCATATTTATTATCTTAGTTTTATTAACCACAATTAAGTTTAAAAAACATCTACCGGTTTCGGAAAACACTTTTCCTTCTTCAGGATGTCATAACTAACTAAAAATATAGTTTCTTCACCAGAATCTATTTTTAAATTTTTTAAAAAACAACAATTATTTAAAAAAATAAATTTAGTACCTAACTCAAATTACTGCTCAATACAAATATTTAAAAAAATTTAAAAATAGATTCTGGTGAAGAAACTATATTTTTAGTTAGTTATGACATCCTGAAGAAGGAAAAGGTGTTTTCCGAAACCGGTAGATGTTTTTTAAACTCAATTCAGTGGTTAATAAAACTAAGATAATAAATAAAAAATATGAATCTTAACCACCAAGTTAATATTGCTAATTTTAAAAGTATCTATTAATATATTGATATTTATATTTTCCGATCAATTCTCATTTATGTCTGACAGACATTACAGTATTTTGTTTATATTAAATATATGATTTTCTAAACAGACACACCGCGTCACACAGACTCGCTAATCGTACGTTAAACATCAAATATCACCTTACGAGTATAGTTTTCTGGGCTAATCTGCCGTGTACATCTGTCTGGCCAGAAAGGTCAGATGTACGTGACAGATTTGCCCGGTAAACTGTACACAGAACTGTCGTAAAAACCAAAATGTCGTTTGATTATGAAACTGCCTGGTTGAAATTTAAATTTATTTAAAGGTCCGGCTTGTACAGTCTCCGGTGCATTCTGCGCGGCCACGATAGCCGCCCGCGGGGCCTAGCAGCACGTAATCGACGATAGCTGATGAGACCCTGACCACGCAGCGGCCACAACAGCCGCTCTCGGTGATTAGCAGTAAGTATTATTTCAAGTATTATTATTAGCAAGTAAGTAAGTAAAATAATTAAATTAAACTTTAAACAAACATAAATACTAATTAAATGTATTAATTAGAAAGATATACATATAAAATCAATTTTATGGAAAAATATTTTTGTTGCGCTATCGGGATTCGAACCTGAATCTTTTTTCCAATCCGGGGAAGGTGCGTTACCAACTATGCTACAGCGACAAATTTTCGACCCCATATGTTATACTGTTTAAATGAATACATCTATCGTTCCATTATTTTAAAGCCATCTATTTCGTTTTTACGGAATCTCAAATACCTTTGAGTAAACCGATAGCAGACGCCAGAATTAATAATGAATTTTTATTTAATTTTGGACACATTGATACAGCTTATATATTATTAAGGAGAACACATTCCTACTGTGAAGTTGTAATTATTCAGAACAGACGCTCTGTCATATTTTAAATACTTATTAAATATTAGAATTAATTAGAAAGATATATGTATATATATATATATATATATATAATAAATTTTATCGAAAAATAAAGTGTAACACATAGGTTCGAAAATTTATCGTCAAAAGTAATGTCGCTGTAGCATAGTTGGTTAATGCACCTTCTGGTAGACGTTGATTTTATATATATCTTTGTAATTAATACATTTAATTAGTATTTAAAATATTACAGACTTATGTTCTGAATAATTAAAATTTCACAATAAGATTGTGTTCTCCTTAATAATATAAAATATATTAAAAAAAATATATACTAGGAGGAATAGATTCGTCAGTGCCATGAGTTAAAAATCAACCTGTTCTAGGTGTACACCGCAGAAAACACAGGATGGCTCAGCATCGCCAATTAGTCCACCGGCGGGAGCCATGGCTGTCTGTCCCGGGAAGAAAATGGTACTTTTATTTTCCTTTCACAATATGTGAGCCCTGTGATCTCAGTGCACGCTGCACGGGGGAGGCTGACGTCACGGCGGGGGGTTCGAGCGTGCGCCTGACAAGGAATGAGGGAAGAAGATTGCGCCTACAGGGTGTCTGGAAAACCGATGGCTATGAATCTTTGCAAGTTGCTAAAGGGTAGTTGAAGCGACAATGTCACTTAGTGTCGATGATAGTGTATTCTAAGCTCTATTGAAAAGGTTATGCTAACGAAAATCGAGTACCACTCCCTGTCCATTTTGTTTTGGGGGACAGATTGCTCTCTGACACCGAACTGTCAAGTTCTATGTTCTTTTTTAACGTTCGAAAAAAGCGACGCCGTGCGTAACGCCGGGACCGCGAAGAGGAAGAATTCTACACAGTGCCGGAAGTGCAGTGATCTCTCGGTTTTGCACAACAAACGTGCTAGTCAACCGGAGGTGAAGACGACGTCCAACCCACGACTAAGGAGGCCAGATCCATCTTTCCTTATTTTCCTTCTTAATTCCAATTCGGGTTGCGTTCACGGGGTCGTATCCCGCCTGGTTACAAAGGTTGTTCTCCAAAGACAATAATAGTTGGCACAGATCACCGGTAATAGAAAGGTTCCAGCTCAGTTCCTCTGTGTTTTGGCTATTATAACTAAACGGGGGACGGAGAGACTAAGAACCACCGGAAAAGACGTCGCTTCACGCATGTTGTACATCAAACAGCAAACGTTCACCAATTAACCGTTGATGCTCCGTTCATTCTGTGAATTTGGATTTCCCGGGCCACAATTAAAACTTAAACAGTGATTGACTGGAAAATGCGACTAGAAAACAGGCCAGCGGATGGCAGAAAGTAGACTTACATTAAATCCATCTAACACAGAGCTACCATGGGCAGCGACACCTGGAAGGCAACACTTCATACAGGAACCGATGTCTGCGAATTTTAAATCTGTTGGGCGCGCACCTTCATTACAATCTTTCAATGACTACACGAATCAGCAAAACTGTCCACGAGTGAGACTGATTCATTCATCTTGAAGCAGTCCGTGGTGTCTCGTGTGGACTATTGCAACAGAATTTACGCTGAACTGATGATAACCTATTAATAATTAATACTTTCTACGAGTTGCTATTCAACAGGAACAAAACACCCAAATCCATATTAGAATTCACCCCGAGGCCTGTACTCGAGGAAGCTCTTGGGACCGATGTCAGTACCTTGGAATCGTAATAGATAACTATCTCAAATGGAAAGGACATATTACTAATCTCACTAACACAATAAGGAATACTGCCTACATATTTTTTAGACTCGGAAACATCTTATCACTTACATATCTGAAAATAATATATCACGCGTTTGTACAGTCACATTTGCAATACGGTATTATTGGATGGGGAGGTGCATATAAAACTTCAATATTACAATAAAAAATCACTCAAAAAATGATAATAAAAATTATTCTACAAAAAAAAACTATCTTTACAACTATTCACAGATTTAAAAGTACTAAAAATAATAGACATACACAAAAAAAAAAATTAATAATCCAAATTTTCAAAATTAAAAATCTATTTAATTTTAGAAGCGAATTCCGACCTACCAGATTGATATACCAAAACTGAAATATACCGCAATCCAAAATCACTATATTTATCAAGGCATCAAATTTTTTAAAAATCTCCCCATCACAATTAGAAAAATTACAGACTACTATCGATTTGTATCTGAAGTAAAAAAATATGTACACAGACTAACTGAAACGTAAATATATGGAGTTTTTAAATTCTTTCATATAACATCCCCTTTGCACGAGCTACACTGCCTCCGGTTCCCTGAAAGGGTTGAATTTAAATTGTGCCTACAAGGCGACATATAAATAATCTCAGACGATTTGAATAGTAGACTTTAAACTCTCTGGCCATCGTCTATTTCAGCCGTAGGAAGGGTTGTAGTACCGATCAGCTGTTGCCAGGAGTTTATGTTTAGTGAACTGGTATTTTTGGTGGCAGGACCTTTGCCCTCCGTCACGAGAAACAGTGCATCAGAGAGTTCATTTAAGACGCGACTAAAAAAGCACATTTTCAAAAAATCATTGCCATAAGTTCAAATAACAATTTTTAATTTTAAATAGAAAAATAATGTAGGAATATAAAATTAAACAATTCTGGTGTCTATAAACTTAGTTGCAAGGATTGTGCTGCATTTTATATTGGTAATACGGGTAGAAATTTTAATATAAGAGTAAGGGAGCATTTGAGATGTTTGAACAATAGTGGGTTTTCAGAATTTTCTAATCATTTGATGGAAAATGATAATTGTTTTGATAAATAATTGGGATTGTCAATTTGTCTTCAATTAAATAATTTGCGATTTTAACTATTGGGAGTATGCATTAATTCATACGGTTTTCTAAGAGAGGGCGTTACTAGTATTATTTCGCGCCGTGTTCATCCGTGACTATATTCATTTGAAACCGAACACAATTAATTCGTTTGAAGAGAGCGATTGCGGAAAAACGACCAGAATATGCAACCAGACACGAATCCATAATTTTCCATCATGACAACGCTCGGCCACATGTTTCAAGACCGGTTCAAAACTATTTGGAGAACAGTGGGTGGGAAGTTCTACCTCACCCGCCTTATAGCCCAGACATAGCCCCTTCTGATTACTACTTGTTCAGATCAATGCAGAATGCCCTCACCGGAATACGCTTCACTTCAGAACAGGGTATCAAAAATTGGCTTGATTCGTTCTTCACCACCAAGCCGGAGAAGTTCTTTTGGGATGGAATCCACAAACTGCCAGAAAGATGGGCAAATGTTGTAGCTTCCGATGGACAATACTTTGATCATTGAGTGTATAACCATTTTTTCACAATAAAGCCTTAATTTTCGAAAAAAAAACGCATGAATTAATGCATACGCCTATTATATTTCCTAAAAATTTGAGTTAGGTACTAAAATTATTTTTTAAATAATTGTTTTTTTTTTAAAATAGATTCTGTTAAACAAACCAACAACATATGTTTTTGATCAGTTGTCCTCTGACATCCTGACGAAGAAAATAAATAATGTTAACAAATAAAAATAATATTAATATAATAAATAGTTGCACGTGTCGAGTCTCGCTGTACGTGAATTTGAGTTTTGTCCCTTTCTATCAATCGCAAGGTGATCTTTGAGTTTATTTCCAAAATCTCTCGGTTCTAGGTGACGTTCGTGCGTGTCACTCATTCCATCGTGTCTCGTTCTGATCAGCACATCTCCACTTCAGACATATCTCTCAGTGAGATACCCAGCATTGCTCGTTCCATAACTCATCGTGTAAAAACCACATAAAAGCAATTTCTTTCTATGTATATTAGTGGTAAATTTTTCCATATTAATTATTTTATGTTCACGTTTGACTTCATGTCACTTAGTGTTGATGATAGTGTATTCCAAGCTCTATAAAATCGACAATGCATTTGATAGAAAAATAAAATATTACTAAATGATTACAATTAATGTCCCTTATCCACATATCTAAAGACAATAATTGCCGTAGGTTAATTAATAGTGAAAAATAATGAAATATTAAAATATTGTTACACTAGTTAATTTCCAGAATAAACCAGTAAGTCCAGAACCACCCTGTACCGGCACAAGACACCAGACTGACGTGACAAAGATGAGCATCCCGATTGGCTGCCTGTCGAGCGGTTATCGGAAACGAGATTTTTAAAAATTACTACTACTTGATGCGTTCGAAATGTGGTGTTTCTAAAATCCTTTAGATAAATGCATTTGTTGTTGATCTTATTCATTAATTTTAGACCAGTAAATGAATAGACATGAAATAAAGTATACACAAAGGAGAGTGGTTTGGATCATTAGTTGCGGGACGAGGGGCATTCTACACACATTCTTGGTGGAAATATAAATCCGATAGTTTATGACACATTTATGCATCAGTAAAAGTATTCACTAAACACATAACAAATATGCAACAGTAAAAGTATTCACTAAACACATAAAAAATATGCAACAGTAAAAGTATTCACTAAACACATAACAAATATGCAACAGTAAAAGTATTCACAACACATAACAAATATGCAACAGTAAAAGTATTCACTAAACACATAACAAATATGCAACAGTAAAAGTACATTATATTTGACGGGTTTAAATTTTCATTCCAATCGTGACATTTATTTAAAAAAAGTGGGGGAGCTATTTGGTTGCATAAGTGGTACCAAAGTGATCACGTGGGTCAACCAAAATTAAAATAAGAAATTTGCGTTAGTCCATGTCTATATATTTGGTATATATATTTTAGAACAACAATTTTTGATTTGAATATCAAATAAAATATCCTAGTCCCAATATATAGTGGGCCCCGAATTAGCAATTTTTGTGCTTTACGTTAGCGATACTAAATCTCCGCCGTACAAATTAAACAATTGTTTTGTTTTGTTTTTTGTTTTTAAAAAAAAATAGAGATGCCTACATGGAATACATGTCACATCAATATTCTTACTATTTTCAAACTAAGCTAAGCCCTTGTGCTATGGAAATAGGACTAACTTGCCGGTGTCTTGGAACGAGGCGCGAACCCCCGACCATTAGATCACTAGGCCAACGTCTTGACCACTACACCAACAAGCTACTCAATATCTATATTCAAAACTTTGAAGCGCAATATCTCTGTTTGATGTAAACGTCAAATGACCACTCTATGTCGTCTGGGTTTTAAAGTAAGCTTAGCATTTAAAGTCTAAGTATTAGTTCAGTGCATCTATAGTAACATGAAAACAGGATTTTCGCAAATATGAACGCGACATATAGAATTCTGTTCATTACTTATTCACTTCCCCCTCCTCCTATACCCAGAATACGACCTTTTTCTGTGGTGTTCTTTATAGTTTTAGTCGAGTTGAAAGTTGAAATTGGAACTGAATGTCGTCGTTTATCGGTGGTACGATAAGCTGTGAAAAATGCGTGAATTATCTTCCTGACGTGTGGAAATAATACATTGATGGAGAATGTACTGTGTGTGTTCGGTTTTCTCGCCACCGTGCACGCCGAATCCTGTACATTTTGCTATTGTGCGTGAAGTGTGAACTTTGTGCGAAACAACTGATATGTATTCTGAAGCTAGAAGACTTGGAGCATTTCACAGGTGGGTTGTGTTACCTGGTTTCGGTTGGTTATTCAGCCTCCCTGTTCCCTGTTCCTCTCCCAAATTCCTTCCACTCTTCTCAGATCCCGTTGTTCAGACACTCCCTACCTAGTATCCTAGACTATCCCTATCTTCAGTACTTGATGATCAATCTGTCCTCGCAATGTCTTTGTCTCTATCTGTCACGGTAGACGATACTTTGCAATTCTCAAGACTTTTTATTGATATCTATGTGTACAAGCAGTTTCGGTTCAATTCGGTTTGGTTCAATAATATTGCTCTAGTTACTCCATACCGTGCGCTCGCCTACCCTAGCAGCGCTACAGGGAGCAGTCCGAGACGTAGAAAGCGGTCGACAGGACGTCCCGAGAAGATTAGGATTCTCGACCTTGAGGAATGCGACAAGAAGCATTTAATGAATTGTTAATTCGCTTATTGATAGCCCCCACGTCCCCGGGGCGCGTCTCCTAATGCAGCATTACGTCTGATGCATAATTGATTGTGTTGTTTCCTCCGACTCCCCGCTGCTCAACCCCCGAGACATATATACGGAGCGTTATTCGTACATATTCTCAGATTAAAAAATCCTGTTTTACTTTTTTCTCCAGGCTGTTCACGGAATTAAAATATAAAACGCGTGTGTGATGTCTATAATAAAACGCGTGTGTGATGTCTATAATAAAACGCGTGTGTGATGTCTATAATAAAACGCGTGTGTGATGTCTATAATAAAACGCGTGTGTGATGTCTATAATAAAACGCGTGTGTGATGTCTATAATAAAAAAATTAAAATCAGTAAATAAATCTTATTCATAGACGCGAGCCATAACGATAATTGATAATGACCTCCATATAGACTGTTCGACAGTTATAAAGATTAAATAATTTAAAACAGAACAAATTATGTATGGAAATCCTCACAATTACAATTAATATTTATTTAGACATAAATAACATTTGTACAGCTGTAAAAAAAATACAGTTCGTTACATATATTTTACACACATTTTAAAATGAATTTAAAATTGATAAACAAATACATTTTACAAAACCAAATAATAATAAGTGAAAATATTTAAAAATATATATATATATAAAAAAGAAAAAAAAATACCATCGTGCAATGTAAACATATATAAGGTAAATGCAAGATCAAAGAACACAAAAATAGTTATAAGAATGATATCATAGTATAAAAGAGTTTGGTCTCTGCTGTATCTGCTCTTCCTAATTGCAACAACCGATTTGAAACATCCCTTTTAAAAGGCTTAATGTCATTTAAAGTTCTAATATTATTTCCAATTAGATTGTACCATATATTCTGGGAGCTTGAAAGGTGAATAATCTTTAACCATAACTAGTTTTCATTCTTGCAACTATTTTAGGGTTGTTTGCTCTTGTGGTATAATATCTTTCAGTCCTCACAGATGGAGCGCTCATTTTCCTACGAAAGCTAGTTAAAATATTCAGCACATATAATGTCTTATATCCAAAACCTGAAATTTTCTAAAACCTGTCTCTGAAGGATAGGAAAAGTCACGTCGATGTATTACTCTGATTATAGCCTTATGAGCAATACTTACTTGATGTGTCTATATATTCATAGGACTCTATATATACTTACGTAATGTATCTATATATTCATATGATTAAAGAACATTCTAAGTATAAATAATTTTAAAAAGGTATATTTTGCTATTGTTCACTCGCTATTCCAGAACGGAATGATTGGGTGGGGAGGAGCATACAATAATATAATGAACTCGGTAAAAATAATACAGAGAACAATTATTAAAGTGATATTAAAAAAAAAGATCAACTTTTTCAACACAAACACTTTTTGCAAAATTCCCAGTCCCCAAAATTGAAAACATTTACAAACAAACCTCAATCAATCAATTAATTAAAGAAAATATCACTAGAAAATTTGAAACAAGCCCATCATTAAGATTTAAAAATAACTTTAAAATCCCTAAATGTAATACCAAACACTATCAGCTAAATTCTATATATTTAGGGATAAAACATTTCAATAGCCTCCCTACACAAATCAAAGAAATAAAGGATATAAAAGAGTTTAAAAAGAAACTAAATGAATACTTCAAAAACACATAAACAATATTACAGAATTCTTCAAAAGCACACAAATAGACAATAAAGAAAATATGTAAGGTATTATATAAAGTTATTGTAGAGTAACTCCCTCTCCAAGCACAAGAGCTGGTCTCTTTTTTGGAGAGGTAAGCGAAAGAAACACCATGTATGTATATAACCATATATGTATGTTTGTAGCCATCTATTTTAAAAATTGAATTTATTTTGCCAATGTATTTTTCGCTAAATTAAATAAAAAAATGTGTATGTACACCTGATGCACTGCCCCAACTAACAATGCCATAGCTCAAGTCTCAAGCGAACTAAACGAGTGAAATAAAACACAAATCTCACAATCACGGTTAAGACAAGGGTTTAGTTCGTCACTACGTGTGATATTAGTTGGTGTTCAAGGGAAGGCACCTTCGGAGAACAGGCTCCCCTCGGTAATTAGATGAGGCTCTCCCCCGCCGACCCTGGGTTTAACCCACATAGGGGAGAGCTGGGAGCCGGTACCCCAGTCCGCTCGCTACTCCGCCTACTCGGTTTATTATCACAGTAAATCGACAAAAATTACTAAGCGTTTTCTATTTTATATGAAATTAAATTAATCATTTTTAAATATATACATAAAAAATCTATCTATTTAAACATGGACCTTTTCCCGACGGTGGGCTGCCAATACATTAACAAAAGTTCGCTTAATCTCAGCTATACGCGGAGTTCCGGATTTTTTACAGGGACTGTTATACTATTATAAAGCAATCGAATGTCTATCTCAAAACTGTGCACAATTATGGTAAGTATGAAGTGTGAAGGATAATCTTTCAGAGCATCGTTCACAAAACTCTTGCGTTGAACATCTGGAAGCAATACATATCAAATATTGGCGTTTCAACATTGTTTGAATTGTTGAAATTTCAAATGTCTTACGCTTCATAATACATTTAAACTGTGGTAACCCTGCACGCGCCCTACAGACATGGTCGTGTAGGGACTCACTTAATAATCATATAGGGCCGAAACCCAACCAACCAATCAGCAGACATCATACATCGTGACGGATACTGCCCTAGGATCTAGCGACAACTTCTCCGCAGGCCGTCCTTTCATTAATTTCATTCATCAATAAAGGCCTTCATTTCTATATCTCGATCTAGACAAAATATAAATAATCACACACGCACACCGTGTATAATGCGACGTGCACTAACACGCGTGAGATTAAAAGAGATTAGGGGCTTAGTCTCACATCAACAAAACCTTCTGATACCTTTTAATCAATATTCAACATCAACATCCCCTACACTGGATCACGTCAGGTTCACCACAAAACCATGTATCGAAAATGTAGTTAGGTACTGATTTAATCTGAGAATATATATTTTTTTAATTTAACAAGGGGCTCGCGCTCCATCCCCCTCCATTCCACTTCTGCCTCTCCCCGGGGAAGCGCGTTCACCATTTTGCTATAGAAATCGTAAATACATTTTTGACAAATTTTTAACTTATATTCTGTAATTTTTCCAATTGATACATCTATTATTCCATTTTTAAAAGCAATCAACTTTATATTGATACATTAAATTGTATCTTTTTAATTATATTAATCTCTCTCTCGGTCGACGTGCTCATGTTTGAGCAAGGCGGCAATTTTATTGAATCTACAGCGCAACTGCTCGCCTCTATTCTTCGCGATCCTGGGCCTCGGTCACACTTCACATCGCGGGGAGAGCCCGCTATTGCCCCATTATCCCGGTAGTGTACCGGGCCGGTGCGCCGCTGGCCCGCCCCCCCCCCCTTCCATACAAATATTGACAGGAGATGATATTGAAACATTGACTTGAAATTGATTAAAGAAATGTTGGAACAATTTTTTATTAAAACGGAAACGGAAGTTGGTTCAGTCTGCGCGGGGAGCTCTATTATTGGATATAAATAAAAGCCGAGACGATTTTTCTAGTAGGGAAATTTAATTCTGATACATTACATTACAATAGGAACAGTTCTCGTATTATATATAATTTCTTATTCAATATTTGCAAAATTATGGCCTTTGTGGCAACATCTATATACAGTTTGTTTGTTTGTCCCGTATGCGTTCCTATACCGTTCGTCCGATTGCGATGAAACTTTGGTGAGTTGTTGTGCACGCGTGGAAAACTATATGTCGTAAAATGTGAAATACGGATACGTTGAATGGCTATTTTTAGGATTCTCTGTGGCGAATTTTCCAAGAATTATCGCTTTTTCTGGCGACTTCTTCGTATACGCACCAGACGGAAAAACAAATAATATTGTGAATCCAAAAGCACTTCAATACATAATTAAAATACAATTTTTTTTTTTCTTTGAGTGGCATTGCAACGCACGCCGGGTACTCGCTAGTATTATACAAATATAAGAAAAACACTTATTACACGTAATAACAAATTAAAGAATTAAATAACAAGGACAAAGGTGATATTAAAAAAAATCTTTTAATATTTTTTAAAATTAATTTGCAATTATTTTTATATAGGTAAAACTCGCAGATATTTTTATATTAGAATGAGCAAGCACTTGAGATATCTAAATAGCAACAACTATCCTGAATTCGCTAATTATCTTTTAGAAACAAATCATTATTTTCACATTAACTAGGGTTTAAAATGTTTACATACAACAGTTAATAACAAATTAAATATTATAAATAACAAAATCCTTTTTGTAAATAGTCACCTATTAAATTTGTTCCTAATTAGTTACCCGCTACTTTTAGTATACACTGTTACCTGAAGAAGATACCATAGGTATCAAAACATGTTGATTTATCAATAAATATTGGTTTTAACAAAGTTAATTACTTGATATAATTTCACCTGACCTAACCTAACCTGACATATGTGTTTTTAAGCTTTTCTCTGTAATATTAAGTGTTTTTTGTATTAAATTTTTTTTTTGTGATTAATAAAATTCCACCGCACCTTCTTTTTCGTTTTATTCTTCTTCTTCTTCTGTTGCCTTCATCGGGTCTTAGGGAGAATAAAATGTAAGTACGTTCAAAATATGAAATCAAACTCATACGGTATTGGCATTTAGAGTTCAATTATGTAGATTATATTTGTTTCGCGGCCGATAGTGGCCTGCGCGATCAGGGTCTCAATAGAATAGTTATTATTTCAGTGATAGAGCTTTCGCCAAAACAAACCACACTACATTTGTTGGCGGATAGACAATAATAAACAACATAACCAAAAAATGGTTATTTTGACATTTCGGAAAGTACTTAGTTCTATGGTGTACCATAGACAATACGTATAGATAAACAAATATGACATATGTCATCGTAATTGAATATATAAAAGAGAAAACATTTACCTGTCTGATGAAACTGTATCCGAGACGTCCAGAAAGTCATAGATATAGACGGGGAGGTGTAATGTTATTATAGATGTGTGAAATGTTAATTTAAATGAATGAAGAGTTATCAAAGCAATGTTATTAATATAGGTGTAAATTATTTTTTATTTTGGTTTATATATAGATGTGGTGTTGGCGTTCTGCGCAGTGTATACCATTTTATAAAACATGTAGAGAAATTAATCAGATTTATTTATTTATATATATATTGACATACATATTTTTGTTTTAACAGAGGTGGATACATAATAAACATGAGACATCTCATAGTTTATTGTGTGGGATGGGGTAGACTTCATCTCTGATATATACAGCCTTGTCCTGGCTACTTTTCTACACTGAAGTCTGTGTTAAAGTAGACAGTTTTTTTTTTCGTGCTGTTGTGGTGTTATTTATCGACAGGAATAAAAAGAGAATTACAAATATGTATAAAAAAGTAAAAATATAATAAAAATATATGTAGTGGGAGTGTTGTAGGACTAGTGAATTATTAGTGAAGGTATTGTATAGATTATATTAGAATGTTGGATAGCCATGCTTCTGATTGGATTATATATTGGGTCCATATTTGTGTAATCTTATTGGAATTAAACGGTACTGAGTGTGTTGTATAGTTTCGGAGCTAAGAACATGTAGAATCTTTGATAAAATGTCGTTGTTGCTCTCGAAACTGGTGTGTGGATGTTCGTTATTTGTCTTGTATTGTGTCCATGATTTATTGCTTGAAGAGAGCTGTTGTCAGCATGGAAATGTTGAACGAGTCTCAACATAAAGATTTGTCTTATATCTAGGACATTGTACTCTTTAAGTATAAGATCTGATGGATATCTAAAGGGACGACCAATTATTACGTTGAGAATTGTTTTTCGTGCTTTTTTAGCCGACTCCAATATTGTTTTTGCTGCTCCTCCCCAAACTAAAATAGCATAATTAATGAAGGAGTAGCACAGTGTAAAGTACACCGATCTCAAGAGTTTGTAATCAACTATACTTTGTATTCCTTTAAAAAAGTAAATTAGTTTTCTTAAGCGTTTAGCTAGGTTCGATATGTGTTCTTTCCAGTTAAGACGATCATCGATCAGTACTCCCAGATGTCGAATAATTTTGACTCGTGTCAATTTTTCAAGATTAGGACTCGGGTGTAAGAAAATTGTGTAACATCTACATAGTTTATTTTGAGAACGTTTAAGCTGTTTTAGAATCTCTTTTTTGTACCATTTAATTGAGTTTGGTAGCTGGTTGTACAGTCTGGGAGCAGCGTACGATGCATTTTTCTATCCTTTTCTTAAACATTATGAATGTCTTTCTATTGACTATTTATGTATGTTCTGTTGAATGATTGAAATATGTTTTGCGAGCCGAGCGTCACGGATGGATAACTAAGTTACCATTACGCTGTTTCTCCACGGGGGTTGGCGTGGAAGATGGAGCGCCATCTTCTCGTGCATGTGAAGGAAACCCCAAAGTGTCCCACCCTATTCCGGAATCGTTTTGAGAGTTGTTTACTCTCACTTCGATTCCATTCAACAAAGCGACTTATGGCGCCTCTTCACATTTAAGATTTTTCTTTTCTTTTATTGTACGTATGTTATTACACGATTATTACGTTTGGTCAATGTTACATTTTCATCCGAAAGATGGGTAGATTTATAATATATGATGCATTTACATGGAAAGGCGGTACTCTACGCTGGAATGCGGTATACAATCAGTTCAGTCAAATTAAGGGCGTCCAGCATGCCTTTTACTATTTTAAATAAAAATAATAAATCACTTGAAATTTCTTCTACACGACAAGTTAGTAAGGTTTAGAATGCTTATTAGAAAATTTTAATTGATTTGTTCAACGGGTATGAAGTTAATAAACCTTCAACATTTATGTTCAACCCTTTCTAATTTTAATTCATGTACTTTATATAATGGAGACCATATTGTTGAGTTGTATTCTAAATTGCTACGAACTACAGCCGCGTATAAAACATTAAGCGATAAATCTCACTTAAAAGTGAGATTTAAGTATTTATTTATTTACACCTAATCCCGAATCGTTTTGAGTGTTGTTTACCCTCGTTTCGATTCGTCATAATTACACATATTTTTATTACATTCAGTCATATCATCATAGGTTGGCTCCGGTATCGTCGTACCAGAACCGTACCTGTACAATATTGACTGTACAATACTGACTTGATGTCACATTAATTTCAAATGCAGCCAAAAAGAAGAAGAAAGAAGAAAGAAGAAAGAAATCACACACCCCCAAAAGGGGAGGGTAGACGTCACATCTATGTGTTTCAATCGCAGAACTCGGTCACAGTCCGGCAGAAATTCGCGAGGGAGAGTCAGTAGAATGCTCCGTTAGGTCTCTCTAGCCACTGCTCTTGCCTAGCGAGAGACTCACACCCTAATAAATCCCCGAAATGTCCGAGATTTAATTTCTTAATAGGGGATCCGATGACCTATTCCTTCTAATCCCGCAATCATGATCTCAAGGGCGTCATTCACAGTCCCAGAGAATGTCTCGCCCGAGCGCAAACACACCACGGTTCACGGTCAAGTCCTAAGTCGAAGAGTTCACTCATGAAATGCCCATGACCCGAGTTTAATTTAAGTAATCAGATGAGTTAATCATTAATAGTTAAGTAATCAGATGAGTTAATTATTAATAGTTTAGTAATCAGATGAGTTAATCATTAATCGTTAAGTAATCAGATGAGTTAATCATTAATCGTTAAGTAATCAGATGAGTTAATCATTAATCGTTAAGTAATCAGATAAGTTAATTTTAATAGTTAAGTAATCAGATGAGTTAATCATTAATCGTTAAGTAATCAGATGAGTTAATCATTAATCGTTAAGTAATCAGATGAGTTAATCATTAATCGTTAAGTAATCATATGAGTTAATCATTAATCGTTAAGTAATCAGATGAGTTAATCATTAATCGTTAAGTAATCAGATGAGTTAATCATTAATCGTTAAGTAATCAGATGAGTTAATTATTAATAGTTTAGTAATCAGATGGGTTAATCATTAATCGTTAAGTAATCAGATGAGTTAATTTTAATAGTTAAGTAATCAGATGAGTTAATCATTAATCGTTAAGTAATCAGATGAGTTAATCATTAATCGTTAAGTAATCATATGAGTTAATCATTAATCGTTAAGTAATCAGATGAGTTAATCATTAATCGTTAAGTAATCAGATGAGTTAATCATTAATCGTTAAGTAATCAGATGAGTTAATTATTAATAGTTTAGTAATCAGATGGGTTAATCATTAATCGTTAAGTAATCAGATGAGTTAATTTTAATAGTTAAGTAATCAGATGAGTTAATCATTAATCGTTAAGTAATCAGATGAGTTAATCATTAATCGTTAAGTAATCAGATGAGTTAATCATTAATCGTTAAGTAATCAGATGAGTTAATTTTAATAGTTAAGTAATCAGATGAGTTAATCATTAATCGTTAAGTAATCAGATGAGTTAATCATTAATCGTTAAGTAATCAGATGAGTTAATCATTAATCGTTAAGTAATCAGATGAGTTAATTATTAATAGTTTAGTAATCAGATGGGTTAATCATTAATCGTTAAGTAATCAGATGAGTTAATTTTAATAGTTAAGTAATCAGATGAGTTAATCATTAATCGTTAAGTAATCAGATGAGTTAATCATTAATCGTTAAGTAATCAGATGAGTTAATCATTAATCGTTAAGTAATCAGATGAGTTAATTTTAATAGTTAAGTAATCAGATGAGTTAATCATTAATCGTTAAGTAATCAGATGAGTTAATCATTAATCGTTAAGTAATCAGATGAGTTAATCATTAATCGTTAAGTAATCATATGAGTTAATCATTAATCGTTAAGTAATCAGATGAGTTAATCATTAATCGTTAAGTAATCAGATGAGTTAATCATTAATCGTTAAGTAATCAGATGAGTTAATCATTAATCGTTAAGTAATCAGATGAGTTAATCATTAATCGTTAAGTAATCAGATGAGACTCAGCTCGTAATTTACCTCCACTAGTGCCGGTCCTGACTCTTCAGTTAGATAGAAGATGTAGTCACCGCTGGCCGAAGAATTGTAGATGGCTTGCTGCAGTTGGAATTATCTCAGGAATGAGGCATTCGTTCGACACCCTTCTCCAGCAATACACGTCGAAAGCGTCAAGTTGAACCGACATTATTTTAGTTGCCAGCTTCGTGACACTGTCCTTTCGTATTCTCCACAAAAAAGACTAGTTACCTGCTAATATAGAGCGAGTAGTTTTATCAAATCATCAGATAAAATCGGCAGGAATAGTTTAGTCATCTCGGGGGGCTGGCCAGGGGCGGATCGCTAATGCGCCCAGCGGGGGATAATCCCCTCCGAGCACTTCATCAATACATTACTTCGTTTCGGGGCCGCTGTGCCGCTTCTATTAGTTAATATTAAATCCTTGCTAATGCACTCTTGGAACGTAGATAGAGGAGCCTCGGTCACAATTTCATATATTTTGCATGTAAAATGTTTGAAAAATATATTTAAAAATTAATTTTGCTTTTTGATTTAGACTATCAATAGGTCGTTAATGACCCTGATAGATAATCCTAGATATGATATTAAGCTACAACGTATAATAGAAGCATTTAAGACAATCGGCGATTGAACATGTTCCAGCGTGTCCAGCGACAGACAGCGAATTTGAAAATCGTGGTTCAGTTCGCGAAACTTACCGGGCGCTGCGTCCATTTAACTGACCACTGACAGCTGATTTGCGCTCAGCTGAAGAAGCTGTTAGGTATTCTGCGCAGGGGTGGTACGACAGATGCAACTGAGGGTTGCGTGCGGGTCCCCCTTCGAGCCCCCCCGCCGCGGGGCTCCGAGCATCTCAATCGCGGCGCATTAAATAACATTTTGAATATGGGAAAAGTATTTTTGATTTCTCTGAACGATTTCTTTAACGAATTTTCCCTTTGTACGGCGGTGGGGACGCACTGGCAATGTTAGTTTATTTTTTCCAATTCTTGCCAGTCTACGATACAGCTAGACTGCGTAATTTATTTTAATATATTTCATATCTTTAAATACTTCAATACCTTTCAACCTGTGTCAATTCAATTGATTGTAAATCCTGTTTCATTCGGTATACATATATATCAAGTAAATATTTTGACTTTTCCAATCACTTTTTAGGGAATTTCAGGTTTTGGATACAAGACAGTTATATGTACTGAATATACTAACTAGCTTTCATAGGAAAATGAGCGCTCCATCTGTGAGGACTGAAAGCTATTATCGCACCAGAGCTAATAATCTTTAAATAGTAAATGGCATACTGGACGCCCCTAATTTAACTGAGCTGATTGTATACCACGTTCCTGCGCGGAGTACCAGGTCGTCGGTTCTTTTCCGTGTAAATTCATTTATTTACTAATTTTTATAGGAATACAAAGACTTGACAGGCCCGGGAACGATTTTGGTCTTGTAGATATATTCCGATATTCTATGTTTAAATATAAGAGTAATATTTTTGATGCTGTTTGGAGTCAAAGATGCAACTGATTTTGATACTCGGCCATTCTGTGTCAAACCTAAAATTTATTATTTTTTCTGTCTTGAACCTTGATATTTTTATTGTGAAGTTGTAATTAAATTAAATATATTCATTAGAAAGAAGTACATATAAAAACAAATTTTATCCAAAAATATTGCTGTTGCCCCACCGGGATTCAAATCTGGATCTCTTTCCTAACCGGGGAAAGTGTATTATCCAATTATGCTACAGCGAATAATAAAGTTGTATCAATGTGTCCAAAATTTAATAAAAATGAATTGATAATTCTGGCGTCTGCTATCAGATTACTCAAAGGTATTTTAAATTCCGTAAAAATAAGGCAGACGGCCTTTTCAAATAATGGAACGATTAGATGTATTCATATCAAAAAGGTAACATGTAGGTTCGAAAATTTGTCGCCAAAAATATTGTCGTTGTAGCATAGTTGGATAATGCATCTTCCTCGGTTAGGAAAGAGATCCAGGTTCAAATCCCGGTGACGCAACAACAATATTTTTTGATTAAATTGATTTTATATGTATATCTATCTAATTAATATATTTAATTCATATTAATTTTTTTTGTTTATTTTTTTAATATCTATTTTTATTATTCTTTTATATATATATATATATATATATATATATATATATATATATATATATATATATTCCATGCTACTTACGTAGCTACTCATGTGTTTTTTTATTATTGTGTTTTATACCAAAACTATTTTGTAAAAGGCCATAAGGGGGTTAATAAATAAAATTGTTCCAAGAATGAAAATTAGTTTTGGTCAAAGATTATTCACCTTTCAAGCTCCCAGAATATATGGTACAATCTAATTGGAAATAAAATTAGAACTTTAACTGACATTAAGCCTTTTAAAAGGGATGTTTCAAATCGGTTGTTGCAATTAGGAAGAGCAGATACAGCAGAGACTAAACTCTTTTATACTATGATATCATTCTTATAACTGCATTTTGTGTGTTTCGATCTTGCATATTTCCCATTAACTTACATTACATGTGCTTACATTATTTTACAATGCTTGTATGTTATATGTGTCTAAATAAATAAATAAATAAAATTTCAACCTGCTCTAATCGCAAACACTAACTCCTATATTCGCCGCAACACTGCGACAGTCACCCACACGCGTGAGAATTGAGGAGATTTACAGCCCACAACATCAGTCACCCCATACTGACTTGACACATAAAACGAGACAAACTCTTTTAGTTCTATAGGCCACACAGCAGTCTCGTTCACTCGTACAGGGTGCATGTTATGTTCCAGGCCGATGTTGTTTCAAGTCGCGCGGGCTGTGTGTGAGGTGGCGCCGTCCTGTTGAAACCACACGTGTTGCACGCCCAATTCGGCCACCAATAAGTTTTGCAAATGTGACGATAGCGGTCACCATTGGGTCTTGCATCCTGAGAGAAACACGCATGGCGCACCATACAGTCACTTTGTGTGGGTGGAAAGGTCGTCGGCGTATCTCTATGACTTTCCAAAAATAATCGATTATTTAGATAAAATGTTTAAATGTCTTCAACACGTTGTTGCGGCGTTAGATACTCAAAAATAAATTGTCATCAAATATTCTTTATGACTACTAAATGCGAACTGACAAATATTTGCCACACAAAAATGACGGCCAAACAAAATCGGCCTGGAACATAATAATCACATTTTTTTTTTACATGTACTTCCTGTCTACTTTTCAAAGATCAGGCTAACCGCTGGAAGAACGGACCGCGGAGCCGACGATGCGACAGAGCGGGCGGGTTCCGAGGAAGTTTCCGTGATAGGGAGAGCTATCCCGGGCCGGAAATGCGGCCTCGGCTGTAGACAATTTGGTTTTCTCGGGAAATGACTGGGTCTGGCGGCGGGGGGCCCCGCGCTGATTGGGTTAGTCGCCCTGGGAGGGAGCTCTCCGCCGGGGACGGTTATGCAATTCGGGCCGACCGCCATTAACTAATGTACAGCGGATTGTGACGCCATCTCTAGTATAGAACGCCACACTCTTCTGTCCCAATACCCAACTCTCACATGTATTCTGTCTATCATTGTAGAATTTACAAAATCATATTTCTATTAGGTCATCCCATAAATAATGCGGTATTTTTATAATTTTTTTTTATTTTTCAAAAATTAAGATAAACAAAGTTCTTTTTTTAAATTAAAATATGTTATTCTTCATTTTCTACGATATTCTTTTGTATTTTCGGTAGACTTGCAAGGCCCCTCTTCCAAAATTCACTAATCTGTGACGAAAAATACTCCTCCGGCCTGTTCTCACCTCGTCTACAGAATTCATATTTCAATTTTCCGTCGAATTTCGATTCGTCGATTTTGAAGACTGCAGAATAAAAAGATATTCAGAAGGGACAAAGTCCGGCGAATATGGTGGGTGTGGCATCGTTCCCAAAAAAAGATTCATCCCTGACACGTGACCGCAAAGAAGAGCACACATTCATTAGATTAGAAAGTTTATGAGGAACCCGTTGACCGGTGTCGATGAATGATTGAACGACCAAATCCAAGCTTTTCAACCAGTTACAATGGGATTTTGATCCACCGAGAGACTGGTCTTCTAGGCTGTAGTTTCCGACTCGGAATTTCTGGAACCACCGTTGACACTGGCCTATTGTCCGATCCTCATACACTGTTTAATATTCGTCGCACTTTCCGTTGCCTTTATTGAATTCATAAAGCAAAATATGTTGAATATGCGCTTCTTTGTTACTTCCATTATCGCTTTGAAAAAAGAACTTTTTAAAACGAAATGCACTCTTCCAAACTTGTACTACGAATTAAGTAACGCTGCTTTTATAGCAGGTAGTAATTTAACCTGATGCAGGTAATTTATTCCACCCCCCTCCAACTTTTAGTTAATGTTATTGAAAAAAAACCGCATTATTTATGGGATGACCCAATATTTTCATAAAAGTAATTTTACCCAATTATCCCCCTCTGTTATCATTGTCCGTTTGATTCTGACATTTTTAGTGGACTACTGGACGGACCAGGACTGACAGTACTGTTTTTTCATCATCAGATAAAGAAATGTGACGCGCTGGCTATTTTGTGTTCGTCTACAACTTCTATATGGTACAATATTTTTGTAACGTCAATCGAACATCCTTTCAAATAGCTAATAGTCGTAGAGATTATTACTTTTTACTCATTAGCTTCTGATATTTAATGATTTAGATTTAGATGTATGAAAGTGAGGCCTGGAGCTGGCAGAAAAGGAACGAAAGTAGACTGAATGCAGTGGAAATGAGATCACTTAGACGTATTTGTGGCAAATCTATTTATGACAGAGTAAAGAATGAAGAAATAAGGAAAGAATGTAAAGCTAATGTTAGTATAGTGGGTAAGATTAAGAAAGGATCACTTAGGTGGTTTGGTCATATGGAAAGGATGAATGAGGAGAGAATGGTAAGAAAGATATAGATAGACGTCCGCGGAAGACTTGGCACGACCAGATAAACCAGATAATGGAGGATGGTTCTGTTAGAAGCCTTAACAATCGGCGAGCTTGTATGACGAGATGTATGAATGGGGACGAGGCGAGAATTGTGTGTCAGGACAGAAGAGTGTGGCGCTCTATCCTCACTGCCTACCCCCCGGCGTGATGGTAAGTAAGTAAGTAAGTAGACACTATTTGATTACTCAAATTACAATATATATTTACTAGCCGTCGGTGCCCGGCGTTGCGCGGCATTCTAATATTTTTTATACAGAAAATAAATTCAGTACCAGTGTATTTATACCAAAGCGGAATTAATCTGAATCTGAAAGGGTATAAGCTCACAGAAAGACGGTGAAGTTTTGAAATTAAATTTAGGGACCGCTTTGCTGAGCAATACTTCCGAAAAGGCTTACAATCTTTAATTATATATTGGAATCTCGACTTACGAACTTAATTCGTTCCCTAAAACTGTTCGTAAACCGAAACAATTATTCCCATAAGAATCAATGTAAGGTATGTTAATACAAGAAAATAGCACTTTATCATCTGTATTGTCTACTTCTTTCTTGAAATCCTACAAAAGCAACAATAATTCACGGTTTAACTTAAAGGAATTGGAAGTAACATAACGAAAATAATAAACGAAAAAAACAAACGTTATTTGAACTAATCCTACAAAATATGTAGTAAAGTGTTACTGTTTGGAAAGCATCGGCTGTTTGAAGTTCGTCAGGTTTCTGTCTCACGACAAACCTATCCGAGGATATTAGTTTCTTTTTGATGAAATGAGACAAGAAATTATCATTAAACAGATTTATACCACGATTTGATAAAGTTTTATCAGGGTGATATTTTACCACTAAGCTTTGCATCTCACTCGCTCCACTTGGCGCACATTCGTGGATCGAGGACCTAGGAACATCTTACATTCGTTTATCAGTCTATGAAAATAATATTTCATTTGTCACTGTATTTTGCTGCTCATTAAGAGTTCTGAGATTGCCTTCCTATTCGTAAACCGAAATTCTGTTCGCTAACTGAAGCATTCTTTCGTCAGGATTTTTGTTCGTAAACCGAATTGTTCGTAAACTGAGGTTCCACTGTAGACTTACTAGCGGACAGTACCCGGCGTTACCCGGGATTCAGAGGGAGTCTTTTTAGCACAGGCGCTAAATATCTAATATGGAAGTATCCGTCCGGGCAGGGGAGCATTCAGAATCCTAGAGCGCAACTGTATAAAATTTGGATGGTTGTTTTTCGTATATCAAGGGATGAAGAGGCATAGTGGTTAGAGGGAGGGGGGATGGTATTAGGTATTGCGCAGGAGCCTGAAGCGTAACTAAGCAAAATTTGGTTTATATACATCGTTTGTACAACGCTTAACTTTCTTCGGACGCTATACACCTTAAACTACTTCTTAATGTCTTAATTGTCTTAATGGGGTACAAATTTTTGTATACCTTCGTCATAGAACGATGGGGCCTGGGGTGGTGACCGTGTCTGTACTCCTCTTTTGAGTTCACCATCTTCATCAAGACGCTCGCCACCGAGGAACCGCTTCAGATAAAGGGAAATCACTTGGCGAACATTTCAACCACTCGCTACAAGATGACCACTCTATGTGAATGTCTCTACCGTTGCATGTGGTGAGTCAACAGATGGAGGAAACCATTACGCATGCGCAACCGCAGCGCTACACCGGAAACATCCGACAACAACGTGTATACAGATAAAGAAACACGCTGTATCGAGGGAAATGTATCTTATAGGTTTACCGAATCTGGGGGACAGCTTGCCACCACTTCTGGCTTATATTTAAAGGGTGAGTCGTTAGCGGCTGACAAACTGGCCCCGAAGGGCGCCGAGATGACAGGATGCCAACAAGTGTTTGAGGGGATAACACAATATTCACTATCGGGTGCACATTCTTCCAATAGCGCAGCGCGCTCGGGTCGGGTCCAGCTGTCAGGCCCTACTACATTGAGGTCAGTTCATTATTCTATCTAATTCGTGTTACTATGAAACGAATTGACACTACATTATAAAAGAGCACAAAAGACAATTCTCAAGTTAATAAATGGTCGTCCCTTTAGATATCCATCAGATCTTATACTCAAATAATACAATGCCCTAGAATATGTTGAGACTCGTCCAATATTTCCACGCTGACAACAACTCACCCCGACTGATAAATCACGGACACGACACAAGACAAACAACGAACATCTACACACCAGTTCCGAGAGGAGCAACGACATTTTATCAAAGATTCTACATGTTCTTAGCTCCGAAACTGTACAACACACTCAGCACCGTTCACTTCCAATAAGATTACACAAATATGGACCCAATATATGATCTAATCAGAAGCATGGCTATCCAACATTCTAACATAATCACTATACAGTGTCTACACTAATGATTCACTAGTTCTACACTAATAATTCACTAGTTCTACAACACTTCCACTTCATTTTATTTTATTGTATATACACGTTTCTATTTATCTCTATTTTTATTCCTGTCGAATCTTAAAAACAGCACGGAAAAAACTGTCTACTTTAACACAGACTGTATTCTAGAAAAGTAGCCAGGACAACGCTGTATATATCAGAGGTGGAGTCCACTCCATCCCACACAATAAACATATTACCATGTTATATGATATATTCACCTCTGTTATAACAAAAATATGTATGTCAATAAATAAATAAATAAATTCATTATATGCTCCTCTACTTTGTCGACATCATGCGGATCTTAGAGCTTGTATCGCACAGAATTGCGAGGTCGCAGCGGAGACGCCATATAATTGATATGATAAAACACGAGTCAGTAATTTAAAGGATCCGAAACGTCGGCAGGTATTCACGGCAGATGAGCCCAGAAAACTATATACGGAAGATTGTGAACGGCCGTGAAAACCAAAGAACATTTTGAATGTAACTTGTAATGTAACTTGTCGGCCTGGTGGTCAAGACGCCGGCCAGCAAGAGACCAGCAAGTTACTCTCAGTTTGGAGAAATGTATTCTGTGTATGCAACTCTATGAATACAAGGAATTCGCGTTAGTTTATGTCTATATATCTGGTAGTCTATGGTGTAGTTAATAAAAAATACACACTAGAATAAGAACATACCCCCCCTCCATATATTTTTACAATCTACACAAAGCGATTATTAAAAATGATTTTCAAAAAAAGTCCCGAATTAGGGGGGAGTTCCCCTCGCCGACACAAATATTTGCTTCCATTCCGAGCCGCAATAATGAACTGGCGCTTTTCTCCCAATTTAATTCATTAGGGCTGGGCCGGGCCGCGCGGCAGGGCCACCCGGGCTGCCCTGAGAACACCGGAAGTTTTTTTTTTGGATATTCGCTAAAATGCCTCCGGAAAACTCTCGCCTCACAGTCACCTGGCTGTTAAGCCAGCCACTCAACAGACACATAATCTATCCTGGGGCCGCTCCGCAAATCGACAATTATTTTATTTTATTAGGAAGATGTATAGTTTATCTATAAAAACAAAAATAATAATGAATATGAAACAAAAATTAATTTTTTTTGATACTTTTAAAATAAGCAATATTAACTTTGTGGTTAAAATTCATATTTTTTATTTATTATTTTTGTTTTATTAAGCACTGAATTGAGTTTAAATCCATCTACCGGTTTCGTTCTTCTTCAGAATGTCGAAGAAGAACGAAACCGGTTAGTTGAATGTTTACAATTTTTTTATAATTTTATTTATTAATAAATTTTTTATAATTTTTTTTATAACTAAACTAATCTAAATAAACAACCAACTGAATTGAACTACGAGTCCCATTCTAAATTAGTATTAAGTAACAATTAGAGTTAGGTACTAACTAAATAGATTCTGGTGAAGAAACACTAATATATGTTTTTAGTTAGTTAAGACATCCTGGAGAAGAACAAACCGTAGATGGATTTAAACTCTATTCAGTGATTAATAAAACTAAGATAATAAATATAAAATATAATTTTTTTTGAGATTAAGATACCTTGTTAGGACTGATATATACTTTTTCTTCTAAAACAGAAAAATGTGAATGTAAAGGTTGAAAATAAGAATGTAAGCAGAGAGATAAAAGTAAGGTAGGAGAGATATATATCATATACTTAACAGTAGGTTACTTCGAACTGTAAATGTAAAGGAATTGTGTAATCTATGTGTAGCACAACCCGCGGAATGGAATACGACAATTCCGGTCGTAAATGGAAATCACCGCAGGGTAGGGGAGGAAGTAGGGAAACGTGGTACAGGATAAGGTCGGTGAGGGGATAGGGGTTCAAGTCCAAGAACCAATGAGTTTAGGGGAAAGACTGCTCGCCTTGCCTTGCATATGACATATAAACAATATCACTTTGTATACAGATCACAATATAGTTCTGGTGCACTGGAGCTGAAAGGTCCACACCGCGAATGCTATCGCGATATCGGTCAAGTTGACATCTGCTAGCGTCAAGGTCACATTTCACGCTAAAAACACGAGCATTAGGAAATGTATGGATGGGAATTTGGATGCGGAAATGTCTCAATGACAGTGGTTGTGACTGAATCAAAAATACGCGCCAAAAGTGTGTTGTACGAATTCGGAACTAAGTATTCCAGGGGAAAGGGAGTACGAGGGGACAGGCAAAGGAAAATGAGATAGAGAACACTTATTTAAAACATTATTCTCCAGCATGTACACCTGCAAGCTCTGATCGAACTGCAAGCAAGTGACGTATAACCGTCAACAAATTCAATACAACTCGAACAGAATACTATTCGGGTTGGCGTGTTATTATAGCGCATCTACAATGTTCCGCTTCTGAGACATCGAATTGCTGGCGTAAAGTTGCGGCTGGAGCTCAGCACTCAGCACCTGCTCTAGTGGAAGGCTGGCTCTCTGACCAGAAAATGTCGTCGATTACAGAATAGCTACAGATTAGCGATGGTAAACCATTACGAGAGTGTGATTGTGTCGATGATTGGTAACTAAGATTTAACTGTTGGAGACGTACTTTCTAATGTACCAGTCATTACGTTAATCAGTTACTAATCATTGTTACAATCACAGACACAATACAGTTAAACTAACGGTTTTATCATCACTTCTATAGATACAATAACTGCTGGATTGCCCTATTCGTTCAACGGACGTTGGCTTACTTTATCTACTGCAGCCTGGCGCAGCTCCACAGTAGACCAGTCAGGTTCAACCATCATGTTCTCCTCGTTTCTGCATTGTGAGGTCTAAGATCTGATATTTAATCACATGTCCGAAATATTGTTTTAAATACTTATTTATCCGAAACACAACATCTTCATTTGTATCTCTATCCATTGATGCAGTACACCATAATATAGGACTATTTTGGGCTGAATTTTCAGATTTTAATCTGACCCCCCCCACAGTGCAGTTTTTGGAAATTTCCAAACTTGGAGAATTTTTAAACATAAAAGGGGTGTAAGTCTCAAGGTCCAAATTTGGTTTGTGAGCATAAATATTACCCACCTCTTTGTAAAATAACTTTTGATATATAATAATAATATTAATGGATAATTTGTATAGCGCCATTTTTGTAAAAACTTTCACCTCAAGGGCGCTTTACACATCAACTGTTTATAGTTCTGTTTAAAATTAATAATCGTTATTTTAACTTATGGAAATGATTTTTTGAAAATGTCCCTTTTTAGTTCCTTCTTAAATAAAGTCTCTGATGCATTGTCCCTTATGACGGAGGGCAGAGAGTTCCACGCTTTTGGGCCTGCCACCGCAAATGCCCGTTCACTAAATTTAGACTTCTGGCAACTGTCGGTCGGTTCTACAACCCTTCCTGCAGCTGAAGTTGAGGCTGACCCGAGAGTTTGACGTCTACTATTCAAATTGTCTGGGATACAAAGTTCTCGAAGATACAGAGGCGCTATGTTGTGTGTCGTCTTATACTCTAACCATTCTTGTAAAAATATCCCCCTGAAGATGGGACTTTTTTGAAACGAAAGCTAAGAATTAAGGCTGAAATTTTACACTGTGGAAATGCATCTACGAGATAATCTGGTCCATCAGAAGATGACTATTTAATTAGGAAGGCAATCATAAATACGTGTCATTCGTTTGGATTCTCGCACTTAAGGGATGTGGCGATAAACTGGCCAAGGAGGGCACTCTTTTCGGAGTTTTCTCTCATCAACCCGATGTAAGACAGACTTGATATGGTAAAATAAATGTACGAATTCCATATGGACTGCACAATGGATGGATCCAAATAATCGGTTTAAAATAATTCAAAGATCTATTCCCCGCACTCCCTGGTCCTCCAAAAGGAAAGTCTCCAAAAGAACAGTATCAAATATCTCTAGAATGAGAATTGGGCATTGCCAGGTAGCCTCACATTTGTTCAGATTGTTCAGTGTGGTGCCGAGGAGGAGACCCTTGACCATATATTTCGGATTTTTTTTACAGTAATCTCGTCAAAGGCAATTTTCAACTCCCGGTTAACTTGTGTCATCTTCTTTCCCTCAACTCGCCACATTTAATCTACATAATATGAAATATTTTGAACGACAATGTTATTGTATATTGTTATAATAATAATTCCTATTCTATAATATTATTATTAAGGAGAATACAGTTGTAATTATTCAGAACAGACGCTCTGTTATATTATAAATACTAATTAAATGTATTAATTAGAGAAGATATATAAAATCAATTTTATCTCGGTAGCAACAACAATATTTATAATTAATACATCACAAATCACTCTCGAAGGGGTGGATTGTCTGTTTAAAAGAAGAAGAAGAATGCATCTAGGTAAAAATGTGTAAAAGCGTTCTTACAGTCCGTTTCTTTCTAAAAAAATTACTTTTAACCCCGTGTCGATGGGGCAAATAGGAGCTGAGATATTTCAGTTTACCTTGCGACATATGTAAAACTGATACATGACTGCCACACAAAAAACAATTATATTAAAATAATGGTCATTTTGAACTAGCAATAAGAGAATTTTATAAATGGTCTAGCGACTATTTATAAAATTTCATATGGAATGACCCTTTAGTAATTTTTTTACCGTAGTAAACAATTATCACTGATTACGCAACCGGCCCTAAATGTTTATATATATATATATATATATATATATATATATATATATATATAAATATATTATATATTAACTTTCGAATGGAATTATATCTAACGGGAATTTGTCAACTGAGGCAAGACTAGCGGTGCACAATGGAATCCTGGTACCGACACTGATGTATGGAAGTGAGGCCTGGAGCTGGCAGAAAAGGAACGAAAGTAGACTGAATGCAGTGGAAATGAGATCACTTGGACGTATTTGTGGCAAATCTATTTATGACAGAGTAAAGAATGAAGAAATAAGGAAAGAATGTAAAGCTGATGTTAGTATAGTGAGTAAGATTAAGAAAGAATCACTTCGGTGGTTTGGTCATATGGAAAGGATGAATAAGGAGAGAATGGTAAGAAAGATATAGATAGACGTCCGCGGAAGACTTGGCACGACCGACAGATAAACCAAATAATGGAGGATGGTTCTGTTAGAAGCCTCAACAATCGGCGAGCTTGTATGACGAGATGTATGAATGTGGATGAGGCGAGAATTGTGTGTCAGGACAGAAGAGTGTGGCGCTCTATCCTCTCTGCCTACCCCTACGGGGAAACGGCGTGATGGTAAGTAAGTAAGCAAGTAACATTTGTTACTTCTCTATGAGAGTGAGACTCGTGTATAGAGAAGGAGTATATTCGAGTTCAGTTAGTCTGTGTACATATTTTTTTACTTCAGTTACAAATTGATGATAGTCCGTAATTGTTCTAATTGTGATGGGGAGATTGTTAACAAATTTGATCCCTTGATAAATATAGTCATTTTGGGTCGCGGTATATTTTAGTTTTGGTATATCAATCTTGTAGGTCGGAATTCGTTTCTAAAATTTAATTGATTTTTGATTTAGAAAATTTGAATTATTGAATTTTTTTTTTTAATTTTTGGTACTTTAAAATCTGTGAACAGGTGTATAGTCGGATAGTCTTTAATTATCATTTTTTGAGTGATTTCTAATTGTGTTTTATAATAAGTTTTATATGCACCTCCCCATCCAATAATACCGTATCGCAAATGTGACTGTACAAACGCGTGATATATTATTTTCAGATATGTAAGTGATAAGATGTTTCCGAGTCTAAAAAATATGTAGGCAGTTTACCTTATTGTGTTAGTGAGATTAGTAATATGTCCTTTCCATTTGAGATAGTTATCTATTACGATTCCAAGGTACTGACATCGGTCCCAAGAGTTTCCTCGAGTACAGGCCTCGGGGTGAATTTTAATATGGATTTGGGTGTTTTGTTCCTGTTGAATAGCAAATGGTAGAAATTATGTTTTATCGGTATTAATTAACATTCTCATTTGCCAATATGTTAGCGTCAGTCCAAGTTTTTTCGTCAATTATCAGTACTGTATGTTAAATATAACATATCATTTAACTCCTACCTAGATGCAGGAAACTTCTACACTATGAAAATCCTGGAACATCGAAGATCACGTGATCGAATACTACTACAAGGACATGCATTTCGACACAGTGTAAGAATTACACATTTGACAGGACTAGTTTAAAATGATTTTTGTATAATTACCAACGTATTATTAGTTGTAAAGAAGAGCAGATGATTCTTTTTAAACTTAAATTGAACTAAACTTAGGTAAGATTCCCTCGACTTGTGCGCACTTGACAGGGAGGTTACAGATGATATGTGGTGATTGTATTTCTTTGATTTTCACGCCCCTAGCGGACGCTTTCGTGATACTAGTAATACAGAAGGATTCCCCGCGAAAATTCAAATCCAATTATATAAATATCTTAATTTGACAAAGAGTTGAGATATGCTGTGTCGCTGCTGACGTCATTATCAATCTTAGCTAATAAATAATTCTGTGGATTTTTATAATTAGCTTCGTACGCTTACGTTCGTATATATACAGAATGTCCCAAAAAAATGTGTACACAGTTTGAATAATTTTAACTTCAGTTTTTATATTTTAAATTGCTAAAGAATTATAACATAACATAATAAGAATATAACTTTTAAATACTAAATTAATGTATTAATTATAGATAGGGCTTCGAACCTGGATCCCTATTTCTAATCCGGGGAAGTACACTAGCAATTGTGTTATAACGCCAGTACTTTTCATGACAAATTTTCGAATATCCCGGTGACGCAAAAACAATATTTTTCGACAAAATTGATTATATATATATATATATATATCTTTCTAATGAATATATTTAATTAATATTTAAAAAATGACAGAGCGTCTGTTCTGAATAATTATAACTTCACAATAATCTCCTTATCTTCCTACCGCAGATGATCAAAATTATGACCGTTCTGGTCAATACGTTTCTGATAACGGTGGACTATTGATCCACAAACTTCAACATACGTTTCATTCGGTGTTGTGGCACTTCTCGTTCCATTGCGGCTTCTAACTCTTCCAGTGTCGTCTGTTTTCTGGCATAGACTGTATTTTTAAAGTATCCGCACAAGAAGAAGTCGACTGGCGTCAGGTCTGGGTATTCTACGAGACCTCTTCGTCCGAGCCATCCGTTTGGAAGATTCTCGTCGATCACGATGATAATGGATCCGTCCTGACCGGATCGTCTTCATCGACAGCATGTACCAATGTTGGAATGTAACTTTTCCATTTGCAACGTCTTAAAGTGCGAAAGACTTTTCACCAATTTCGCGACTTGTTTGTCTCGCAGATTTTTTGGATGTTTCGTAATAACCTTCCAGTACTCTTTATTGGCCGGTGAAGCTCGTTGATGTTCTCAGTCTTCCGGAAAGTTGTCTATAGTTCAGTTGAAAATTATCTTTGATCCGATTAATTGTAAGTCGAGTAGCTGAATCTCTCTGGATCTGCCTGAAACTCCCTGCGATATTGCCTTTGTACTTCAGCTACTTACAATTAATTACAAATAAAGAAAAATCAGAAAATTATGATCTGTTAAGTAGTGTTTCATTTTTTTGGGACTCCTGTATATAATAATATATATGATTATTTATACTGTTAATAACCCCATAATAATAATTAATAAATACACAATTCATATCTAGTGTAACATCTGCAAACTACGGTGGTAGCACTCGTACGTTGTCCCTTTAGATATCATCAGATCTTATATTCAAAGAGTACACAGCCCTGGAATATGTTGAGACTCGTCCAATATTTCCATGCTGACAACAACTTACCCCGAGCAATAAATCACGGACGCAACACAAGATAAACAACGAACATCTACACACCAGTTCCGAGAGCAACAACGACATTTTATCAAAGATTCTACATGTTCCTAGCTCCGAAACTGTACAACACACTCAACACCGTTCACCTCCAATAAGATTACACAAATATGGACTCAATATATGATCCAATCAGAAGCATGGCTATCCAACATTCTAACATCATCAGTATACAGTGTCTACACTAATAATTCACTAGTTCTACACTAATAATTCACTAGTTCTACACTAATAATTCACTAGTTCTACACTAATAATTCACTAGTTCTACACTAATAATTCACTAGTTCTACACTAATAATTCACTAGTTCTACACTAATAATTCACTAGTTCTACACTAATAATTCACTAGTTCTACACTAATAATTCACTAGTTCTACACTAATAATTCACTAGTTCTACACTAATAATTCACTAGTTCTACACTAATAATTCACTAGTTCTACACTAATAATTCACTAGTTCTACACTAATAATTCACTAGTTCTACACTAATAATTCACTAGTTCTACATATTCCCTTTTCTTTCTTTTTCTCTTTATCTTTATTTTTATTCCTGTCGAATCTTTATCTTTCTTGAATTAAATAACACCACAACAGCACGGAAAAAACTGTCTACTTTAACACAGACTGTATTCTAGAAAAGTAGCCAGGACAACGCTGTATATATCAGAGGTGGAGTCCACTCCATCCCACACAATAAACATATTACCATGTTGTGTACCTGTATGTTAAATAGGTCAATTTTCCTAAACTATATTATATCAGTAAACGGTGAATATAACATAGAATAACATTCAAGGAGCCCCGCCGACTCGCGACAGTGAAGAATGAGCCTACAGGAAGAATTGAATTAAAAAAACCGAAGACTTTCACCGCGCGTAAATAATATTAATTTGTATGGACAACATTGACATTTCGATTTGTAAACTCTTTGTATTGTAATTTGAAAAGGCCCTCGATCGTCTGACGGTGGAAACGTCGTCCCACCCTCGGGGCCGCGGTGCGGAGTGCGGAGTGGGGACCGCGAGCTGCTCGCGCGCCGGAAGACAGGGTCGGATGCGGGGCTGGGACGTCGCGGCGCACCGGGTCAAACCGAAAAAGTGAACCGAATCGATGTCGCCCTTCTCAGTCGGAGACGACTTACGAGTATATAAGTAAATAACCGATTGTACTCTAAAATTATATATCCGTAAGCTATATGTACAGAAGTGTAAACTGTCAAGGGAAGGAATGCATTATATAATATTATATAATAAGCTTTGAATTAAATCGTAAATAAACTATAAATATATATGTTTTTACAGTAATTATTCATTAAGTTTAAGATGTCTCACAGAGCGAAGCTATTATTTTTATATGAGAAGTATGGAAGTATCAGGCATTACAGGGCTTACGACCCGCCATCGGCTGGATTAAGTGATCACTTCATACAATGTAACGTTCACCCACGCTACCACACATTATTTATTGTAAACATTTTATTAGTTTTATCAAGAATGTCTTTCATTGAATGACGAAGAATATGTAATTAATTAAATAAATAAATTAATTCAAAATTGATACTTAAGAACACCGTTTGTTCAATTCCAGGGAGGGCGATACATAATGCACTAGTAAGAAAGCTCACTTCTAGACCCTGCTGACAGGTATTGTGGACAATGTATATACCATTACTAAAACAATATAATAAGGATTGAAATATAGATTCTATGGAAGCCCTGGTCGCTCAGCGGTCACCGCTATTGGCCTCGAAGCGGCCACAATAGCCGCCCGGAGGACTTAGCAGCGAGCAATTATCGGTTCAGTTCAGTTAATTTAATACAAATCTTTAACAATATTCAATCTTTTCCTAGTCATGCAGCAGTACAGGTCTACCGAGCCAACTAAACTTGTATGAATAATTACAAGTTTACGATGAGAATGTGTTCTCCTTAATAATACATATGTTGTATTAATGTGTCCAAAAATTGAAATAATGGAACGATAGATGTATTCATTTGAAAAGTGTAACATAAGGGTTCGAAACATTATCGTCAATCCATTGTGTTGGTATAGCATAATCGGATAATGCACGTCCCTCGGATTGGAAGAGATCCAGGTTCAAATCCCGATAGCAACAATACTGTACTTAATACTTAAGATAAATGCATAATATAAAAATGTACCCCAGTGTATTTGTCGGCAATTCCCAAATAGTTACACCTTATTTATTATTCTATTTTTGTATTTGTATTTTTGTATATATATATATATATATATATATGGTACATAATGCCATCAAATGAAAGAAATAATTTCTATTATATTATTAGGAGAACACATTCTTATTGTGAAGTTGGAATTATTCAGAACATACGCTCTGTGATACTCAAAAACAATATTTTTCGACAAAATTTGTTTTCATATGTATATATTTATAATTAATACATTAATTTAGTATTTAAAATATGACAGACCGTCTGTTCTGAATAATTACAACTTCACAATAAGAATGGGTTTTCCTTAATAATATATGTTGTATCAATGTGTCCAAAATTTAATAAAAATGAATTGATAATTCTGGCGTCTGCAGTCGGTTTACTCAAAGGTATTTGAGATTCTGTAAAAATAATGCAGATGGCTTTCAAATAATGGAACGACAGGTGTATTCATTTGAAAAATGTAACATATAGGTTCGAAAATTTGTCAAGAAAAATACTGGCGTTAAAATAGAGATCCAGGTTCGAATCCCGGTGACGCAAAAACAATATTTTTCGACAAAATTGATTTCATATGTATATATTTATAATTAATACATTAATTTAGTATTTGAAATAAATTCTAAAAAAGTAATATAAGTAAAAAGCTAAAAAACATAGAAATAAATATTCAAAAGAAACGCAGTAAAAACTAAACGTTTGCAAAATTGTGTCTCAATAAAAGACGAAAATAAAAAAGTAGATATTAGTGCAGGTTATTCAATATTGTATTACTAACGTATTATTACGTATTGTCGCTAAGCACTCCGTGTGCAGAGTATAACGGTGGATACCTGACTGTATTACGGGTCGAAAATGTTCAAGGAGTATGTACTGGAATTATTATTCTATATCTTTGTTTCATCTAAGAAGAAGCAATCTGATCTCTCCAAGTTCTGTTATGTGTTCAATGTATAATTTAGAATCAGTATAATATTTATTTTACACTGATATAATCGCATTTAAAATGCTTGTGTCTCTGACATGGTTCAGATAATACCCCGCTTGATGTGTTATGGATGAAAAGGTATATTTAGAACTTTACAATGAAATAAAAGGTATATTTTTAACTTTACAATGAAATAAAAGGTATATTTAGAACTTTACAATGAAATAAAAGGTATATTTAGAACTTTACAATGAAATAAAAGGTATATTTAGAACTTTACAATGAAATAAAAGGTATATTTAGAACTTTACAATGAAATAAAAGGTATATTTAGAACTTTACAATGAAATAAAAAGTATATTTAGAACTTTACAATGAAATAAAATAGATAAATATCGCGGTATTGGCCGCATTGGAAATATCATGTTACGCCACTAGTGTTTAAATATGATTTCGGGCATCTGGGCACCGCGCCCGGCTGGAATTACAATTTCCGACCACTTTTTGGAGCAGCTGGGGACGTATATCGGCGATAATATTGGCTTCCAAGTCGTCTATCGTCTCTAGATTAACGACTTCACATATCCCCGCAGAAAATATTCCAAAGGTGTTAAATGACACGATCTTAGAGGCTAATCCTTCAATAGATAGATAGTGGCGAGCGCAGTCGGTCTCGCTCAGCTCTTCCGCACTAATGCCATCCGACTGGGGAACGAGAGAGTCAGTGATGATGGATCCACAGCGCTCCCCGTTCACCGCGCCGTTCTGGCCTGACAGCTTCTGCGCGCCGTCTCTGTATTACCCATTAGATATCAAACTATCCGCGGTTATTGGAATGACTCGCTCGGATGGACGATTATGTCCGCCGTAAAATGGACGTAGCGCGAAATTTGGGAACTGAACCACGATTTTGTAAACAAATTCGGTTGTTCTATTCATGGTAAAATGGCAAACCAAACTGAGCACAAATCAGCTGTCAAATTGGCTGTCGCTGGAGAAAATGTTGTCAATTCTAAAAACAAACCTCTACCATTTTTCATTTTAGGGAAAAGCAACTTGTCTGCTTTGGCTTATTTTGGAACTAACCCTAATTTTGAACTTTGATCTGTGTCTAACTGATTAAAACATTTACAAAACTGCACATTTAACTCTTATTACCGTTTATTATATCCGTTTTAGAGGATTTTGGTATAAGGCGCTACACAGTTTCGACTATTTTCTAAATATAAATAGATCTAAATACTAAATTAATGTATTAATTATAAATATATACATATAAAATCAATTTTGTCGAAAAATATTGTTTTTGCGTCATCGGGATTCGAACCTGTATCTCTATTTCCAATCCGGGGAAGTGCACTACCTTTGTGCTATAACGCCAGTATTTTTCTTGACAAATTTTCGAACCTATATGTTACATTTTTCAAATTAATACACCTGTCGATGCCATCTACATTATTTTTACAGAATCTCAAATACCTTTGAGTAAATTGATTTTATATGTATGTATTTATAATTAGTACATTAATTTAGTGTTTAAAATATGACAGAGCGTCTGTTCCGAATAATTACAACTTCACAATAAGAATGTGTTTTCCTTAATAAATAGATCTACCCTTATAACATCGCGCGTTAGGGGCGACCCTGTCTGGACAGACACCCCTGCCGCCCAATTAAATATATGAGACTGTTTGTGGAGATATAATGTATTGGCTAATCGAACTAAAAGAAAAGTTCGGCCCGGGGGCGGCCATTGTGCGACGCTCCATTGAGCAAACAGTCCGGACGGAGGACCGACAATGGTGGCGAGGTGATGCCGGAGAATATTCACAATTAACTAATTAAATAGTCTAAATCTAAAATCCAACATAAAAAATTCAAAAAAAGTAATTTTTTTGTGTGAAGTTAAATATTAGTGAATTCAGGACCGAAGAGTGTGGCGCTCTATCCTCTCTGCCGGCGTGATGTCAAATTAGTTACAATCAATTTTTATTAAAATTTGAGTAGCTTGTCGGTGTAGTGGTCGAGACGTTGGCCAACAAGTTAGTCCTATTTTCATAGCACAAGCGTTTAGCTCAGTTTGAAAATAGTAGGAATATTGATGTAACATGTGTTCCGTGTGCGCATCTCTATTTTTTTAAAATAAGTAAATTGAGACATCATAAATGACATTAAAACCCTTTTAAGGTGCTACCTAATAAAAGAGACCACCAAGTTAGTTATATTTTCATAGCATAACTTAGTTTAATAAAAGTGTGTCGCAGACACGTGTATCATATCACCTCTGCATATTTTTTAAAATTTAATTTAGCTAAAATACAATGGAAAAATAAATTCAATTTTTAAATAGACGGTTACATACATACATACATGGTGTTTCTTTCGCTTAACTCTCCAAAAAAGAGACCAGCTCTTGCGCTCGGAAAGGGAGTTACACTACAGTAATTGTATATAATACCTTACATATTCTATTCATTATCCCTTTGTGTACTTCTGGAGTGTTCTGTAATATTGTTTATTGTCCAATTATATGTTTTTAAAGTGTTCATTTACTTTCTTTTTAAACTCTCTTTTCTTTGATCTGTGTAGGGAGACTATTGACATTTTTTATCCCTAAATATATAGAATTTAGCCCGGGAGCGCCGAGCGAGACCGCCAAATCGCTTCACATCATTTCATTTCGTAATACACACGCATCTTCTACATCATTCATTCATTCATTTCATTCTATATCTCCATTGTTTCTATCATACTGACATAATAAAACCTCAACACACGCGCAAACATTTATTTCATTTAACCACCGCCCTAACCCCCAAATATATATGTATATAAAATGATCCCTTAAGGCAGCTGAAGACAGGCCGTGAACCCTGTAATTACCCCAAATATCTACATATTTTCCATTAATTATAATAAAAATAGCTTCGTCTCTATGAGATATCTGATATTTATTGTATATCTATCTAATGAATACATTTAATTAGTATTTAAAATGCCACAGAGCGTCTGTTCTGAATAATTACAACTTCACATGAGAATGTGTTGTTCTTAATAAAAAAATATTCATTTAAAATACAAGTAAAGGCCGAGAAGCGAATAATTGTAACAGAATAAAATGACTAACTATTAACTGTGTATTCACATTAAATATATTAAGAAAAATATCTGTTATCTCTGGCGAATCAGAAAGGTAATTTTTAATTAGTGTATGACACGACGGTGAGGTAATATGGTACAACGGGTTCGGAACCAGACTATACAGGAATTATTCCAATTGCGGGTGTGCCTACATGTATATGCGCAGGTAGGTACACCATCAAACAGTGAAACTTAATACTACTAAAACCAAATATTGTACATGTTCATTAGAAAATATATAGACATTGGAGAAAATACTAAGTATTGGTTCCGCACAGGAAACAAGAATGTAGACGAGGGTGTTTCGCCGATCTCAGCTTCTCTCATGATGGTGATGAGGTGGAAAGAAATGAAACACAAAAGATGTTCGATATAGGCACAGCACGGCGGCAATATCGAGAATGGCTTCCGCCAGCAGAATACTCTACTTTTATTGAGGCTCGTTCGATATTTCCACGCTGACAACAACTCACCCCGAGCAATAAATCATGGACACGACACAAGACATCTTCACGCCAGTTCCGAAAGCAACAGCGACATTTCTCTAGTGAGACGGGCGCAGTCCAAACAGATTTTTAAATTGTATTATATAGTTACTAATAAAACAAATAAAATAATAATAATTCTACATGTTCTTAGCTCCGAAACTATACAACACACTCAGTACCGTTTAATACCAATAAGATTACACAGATATGGACCCAATATATGATCCAATCAGGTAGAGATGAATCAGAAGCATGGATATCCAACATTCTAATATAATTTATACAATACCTTCACTAATAATTCAATAGTCCTACAACACTCCCACTACATTTTTTTAAAAATTATCTTTTTATTCCTGTCTATGATTTAAATAACACCACAACAACACGAAAAAATAACTAGCCACTTTAACACAGACTTTAGTCTAGCAGAGTAGTCAGGACAACGCTGTATATATCAGGGATGAAGTCTACTCCATACCACACAATAAACTACGAGTATTAATTGTGTCTTATGTTATAATACTCGTATATTCACCTCTGTTAGATAAATAAATTAAAATTCATAACAATACATATAGTCATATTTGCAAGGCACGCCGCCGCTGTATCCACGATATACTAGCAAATCTGATATCTATCCCACTACATCTTTAAATTATTGCCACATGTCTTATCGTATCAATTAACTGGCGCCTTCTCGGCGAGTAATCCTGTGCGATACACCTGGGTTGCTATATTAATGATTAAATCATATGCCACATTGAGCAAGTTCGTTCTGCAGTCATGATTTCGAGCTTATATTACCTATGCGAATTGTCATCAGACGCTACGTGTTCTCGATATTATTTTATGGAATGGAAGCATTGACGCTTACCGAAGAAACTATGAGGCGATTTGAAGAATATGAGATGTGGATCTATAGAAGTATGTTTTAAATAAGCTGGATGGATGGATAGAGTTACGAATGAAGATGTTGTGATTCGGGTGACATTGATTGTTTGATCTCGACATTGCGATACCATTCGCAGTGTGGACAATTACCTCCAGTGCGGTGGAGCGCCGTTTTGTGTAATCTTGCATTGTGATCGTAGTGCTTATCGTTTGTGTGTGCCGTGGGTGAACAGTGCCACCGCCGTCTTCAGTCGGGAGCGGAGATCGTCGACTATCTTTATGCTCGCAGTGTGTGATCTCGGCGGCGCCACCGAGGCGAGCAGTCTTACTAAATCCCGCTCCCTGAGATCGCTGGCCCTTTGAAAAATACATTTTCTCTCATTCAACCTCTTTCTATCTCCGTCTCACGATTTCCTTCCCCACAAACAGTTCAGTGTTCTTGCGGGTGTAATGCAATGCTCGCCCGGACCTTGCTCACTATGCAGCGGATGTATTTTAGTCTAGATTTTCCCCTATGATGATAAAAAACGTTCCGTGACAAGGCGGCTAATAAATAAATACCCGGGAATTACACCTACATTGATTTATTTTAAATATTCATCATCGGCAATATATACAATTATGTGTTTTATCTACCCGTGCGTTCGAAATCTGTCGCTTTACTGGCGAAAAGTCTTCGGTCTGTATGCTAATACAAATTCAAATGCCATCGGACGAACTGTCATAGCGAGATAAGAGTCCGCCATTTTCAACAAACGGTTTAAGATGCTAAAATTAATAACTAAGTAAATATTTTTTACCGGCAGTCAAACAAGCACCACATCTCGAATGCTTCTGACACATTTCTCTCATCTCTCGTGTTAATTTTCCACATTTCACTGTCACATCGTAGGTTTTAATGAATTATTTTTTCGATAATACTATGTCACGACATTTTATTGTGAAATATCGTTGATCGGCATCACACTAGGTAAGTGGGTGCTTGCGTTTTTTTAAAAACTATTATAGTGTTATTTATGTGTGGAAGAAAAAATATGTAATTTTAATAAACTATAGCAATTATGTATAAATTAATTTCTCGCTATAATACAGACATGAACTAACGCAAATTTCTTATCTCAAGCGCGTGGTCATTTTCTATTCAATCAAATAGCACCTGGACTTTTTGTAAAAATATGATTAGAAAAATAAATACTGTATCATACACTATCGGGTTTACGTTTCCACAGAGAATGTGTGTTGATTGCCTCTCGTCATGAAAACACTGTTATTATTTTATGTCTGGTCTGCAATCTTTACTTGCGAGATTGACGTCGATCGAAGGTGATGACGGTGAAGGTGGACAGAGAAGCTAACATACGACGTCACGCACAATAGTCGGATATCATGATATATTCACCTACCTTAAGACGCGACGGTTTCGCTTCCGACTGTCACGACAATAAGACAAGAATCACAGAATATTTCCGGCGCAACTCGGCACGAACTCGCGGCGTCACAAATTGCACCGAAGAAAAGCCGCCTTTCGGCCAATTTCCGGCTCGAGTGACGGCGGGAAATTCAACGCAAGGTATCGCAGGCAGCTGGCCGACTGTCCCCGGGCCGGAGGGCGGGCCGGAGAGCCGGCGGGCCTAGTGGGCGGGACGCTCCGGGAAGCCGCGAGAGCGGGACGGCGATAGCGCACCTTCGCCGACGCGCTCTCGCGTATTTGAAACGTTGACGCGGAAAAGAGCCGTCGCGCTGTATAAATACATTATTTAAACGCGACGCTGTCTCTTTTTAACGCGTCGTTTTTTATCGCAACGCGCGAGATGAATGATGATTTTTGAAATTGAAATAAATACAATTCGGTCTGGAAATATTTATGCAGGTCCGGAAAAGGGTTTTTAGCGTCAGGGGCGGATCGGAGATCTAGATAATGAATAGTTTTCACGTCACACGCGGAGGGGATAGACTGCCACGCTCTACATCTTGACGTTTATGATTTACAATGGAACGTATGGAACAACGCATTTGATAAATGCCCTTCTCGATTTCGCTGACACATCAGCGTTGTTTTGACAAAATTTTCAATCACGGTTTGGCATAACTGTTGCTGGATTTCAGCGATGCAGCGTCTAATCTCCTCCTTCAAGACATGAGTGGTCGTGGGCTCGGTGACATACACTTTTGACATCAAAAAACCTCCGAGAAAGAAGTCCAAAGGCGTTAAATCGCACGATCTAAGCGGCCAATTCTAATCGATGACGAACTCTCTTCTGTGTGTACGGTTGGAAGGCTTGACTTATCGGGTCAGTTGGATTTTCGCTAATACTTCGTGAGACTACGCTGCATAGGTGCTTTTTGAAATGAGCTCGATGTCGAATAGATGTTCCCGGACGTCAGCCACATTCTGGTGAACAGCCGGACTGTTTTCTGCCGGACGACCTGGACGAACACGTGTCGACGGTCTGATATCAGAAGTGGACCCAGTCTCCTCGCACTTGGAACATTTTGATTACCAAGAATTGGACGCGATTTGCGAACCGCGGCACTCAAACATTCACCATTTTTGAAATAATGTTTAACAATAATAATGCGATGTGTTGAATAGTGATCCATTTTGAATAATGGCGGACTGTCCACCGTCGAATAGGTGGTCCCGAGTAAGGGTGGGTCTCCCTCCCGTCCGGCTGCTCTTTTTAAAAAACTGCAAGCTAAAGTCCCTCGAGAAATATCACAGCAGATGCACGAGGAAGATATTAGGTATATAATTGGAGGTGTCCTTAAAGAGGCTAACATTTCTTGTATCGAAACTGGACGTACGGATGATACACGGTTTTCCAAATTAGATGTGCTTGCGTAGCTACCTCACGTTACAGGTCGGGCCGAGGGAAAGATTGAAAGGCACCCTGTAGACGTAGAGAACACTGGGAAACCGCGACCCTACGACCGAGGACAATGGCGTCAAAAAGTATATTGCGCAGTGAGACTTGCGAACGGAAGAGGGCTGACACAACCGTTTAGCCAGGTGCTCTACACCCACTCCAGTCCGTCCGATAGGTATCGACCGAAAATCTAGATGATAATACATCGCGACGCAACCAGTTCGAGAAGCCAGCTGAAGCGATCACTTCAATAAGCAGCTACTCTAAATTTAATTTTCTACCTGTGTAAACTAATTCTACAATATACCCCGACCGATTGTAAGTCATGTTTCATCACATCAACCTACTCTAACGGCATACACCAACACGTGCTTACACGCACGTTCCGTAACATTTAGTATATACACTGAGATAGTAGATGAGGAGTAATAGGGCCCTCAGACTCACCTTAAACAAATCCTCTTGATATTCATAACCTAAGCGGGAGAAAGGTATGTTTGAGTGACGTTGTCCTCTATCTCATATCAGTCTGCCGGACTTACCAGAGTTTTTCAACGCGAGATCCACACCCCAATGAAACTGCGGAAATTGGAGAAACGATTTATTCCAATCAGTTTTAACTTTGAACTTTATTTTGATTTTAACAGAAATATATCTTATTTACATCTTATTATATATATGTATATATATAATATTTTATAAAACCAAAACTCATCGAAGGCAAAACCCAGTAAGATCGATACATACATAGTATATAATGTGAAAATATTTAAGGAGAGAGAAAAAAAAAAATAATATTCTTCAATCATTTTACTGTATTATTTTATTAAGAGATTTTTACAGTGAAAACATATTGTAATAAAGATAATAATTATTTAACATGCGATACTAATAAAGAATATCCACAAAAAATATTTGGATACAAATTATGTTTAGATGAAAGAGAGAGAAGGGTGGGGAGGTTGCAACTAACGTTGCGGTAAAGGGAGAGCAACATGGGTTTTTATAGGTAAAGTGAAGGGCCAAAGTTTAGATTGCGGTGGTTCATAAGAAGAACCCTTTGAGCTTAGTGAGGCTAATGTTGAACAAGGCAATTTCTGTATTTGCATTACCGGCGAATGAATGAATTTTGTATGTAAGATGTTCTACTTCTGGGAATGTGGAAGAGTGCGGATTGCCGGGTTGATCTAGATGGCACATGGAGAGATATTAACTCCAATTGGCTGGGACGATCGAGTATTAGGTCAGCACGTGTTCTAGGGTCGTCATATTGTGGAAGTTTGCTGCATCTAAATAGGAGCCGAATGATAGATTAGATCTAACATTCAGATGTCGAATAAACCTATTTTGTATTCGTTCTAATCTAGCAATATATGCAATCTGCCGTGGGTTCCAGATTTGAGAAGCACAATGTTGAATTACAGTCGACAATGTAAATAAAATGTATCGCTAATTGTTACTCTTATGATTGACCTATTTTGCTTTGTGTAATAACATTGTGACAGTAAATGTAAGTATAATCCAATGTATGTACTGAAAATTGTTTGAGTTTGTATATGCATTTAGTTAGCAATAAGGAAACACATTCACAAACTAACATATCGTAGTTTTTTTGTATAATACATCTTAATTAATTGTATACACATTCTCAGGAGTTAAACTTATGTAACGGTTCCGGAAATGGGTGGCGTCCTTTCGATATTCATAACCTACAAACACCAATCCTCCTATACTGGTGATTTAACACACGGAGCAAAGCAAATTCATTCAATCGCTACAGGAGGAACCGGAGATGTACTCGAAATCCCCCCAGCTGAGGGAATGTACGTGCACAACGTGCGGTTTGAGAATAGGACTCCTCAGCCACACTCGGACTCACAATCTATAACCATGCCAGACGACATCCTGGTAACCTGGAGCCGCGATAGAAAATCTCATTTCAATCGCGCTGTATATATCAGAGGTGAAGTCTACTCCACCCCACACAATAAACTATGTATTATGTATGTTTATTATGTATCCACCTCTGTTAGTACAAAAATATGGATGTCAAAATATATATAAATAAATAAATAAATAAATCATCACAACACGCTTCTCCATTTGAGTTATACACTCTCGATGAGAGCAGTCGTCGTGGAACTGTGGCTAATTGCTGATGATGGTACGGTTCACCGTCGCCATACACGTCACATACGTAGCGGGCTCTGCAATCAATTTTTAACCTAACTTAACGATCGTTAAAGAGGGGAGGGATAAGGGCTGAGTCCTCTCGTCTCCGACATATGAGGTAACATTTTTTGGGGGACCCTATTCGGGGAACATGGTCAAATTATTATTTTTTTAATATCAGGTAATTTTAACTTTGTATATAATTATATATAATGTAACAAAAATGGATAAAGTTTTTTATAAAATACATTTATATTTTGTTAATTTTTTTTTTGTTTGGGACGAAGATGATGGGGATCGGATGAGGGATCATATAGGCCGAGGGAGTTTATGGAAGGGTTTGGGATGGAAATTAATTTAGAATAAAATTTAGATGATAAATCGTGTATGTATGAAAATTTTACGCAGAATAATCAGGGTGGACTGCTCGATGTTTAATTCCTCCATGATCGAGCTTAGAATGACTGGAATTACCTTATTAAAATATTTTTTATGATAGTCGAACGCATTTGCGTATCTCACTAAAAAAAGGGTTATTTGCACTTGTATTTTACACAAGATATTACGAGGGCGAGTCAACAATCATCTACATTTTTCGTTCTACAATTTATTAACACAAAGGTAATGGGTTCAACGTGTACACTGGGGATGATTTGATGGGCAGAACCACGAGTGATGTGACCCGCTCCCTCTTCGTGCGTCACGCTCGTCCGGCCACTTTTATGTAATAAAGCACTGTCCTCGTATTGTTACGAAAGTCTATAATGAATTTCAGCCCTTTTCACTTCCCCCGACCAGAGAAATCGGATTACCGCTCGTTGTTCCTCCTCGGTGAAAACTGACATGTTTACACTGTAGACGAAGGGAAAATGACGCGATCGGGATCAAATTTCGCACAGGTGACCGCAGTCGTACCAACTCTAAGCGTGCACGCGCAGATGGCAGTGTTACAACCTTGAAGCTGCGCTATTCGCTTTACAGCGATGATCTGATCAACCGATACATTAACGGGGCAATAAGTATTATAATTTTACTATTATAAACTTTTCTTTGTTATTCACAATTTTCGAGGTTGGTTGTAGAACTCCAAAATCACTCATGTTATTCACAGTTTTCGAGGTTAGTTGTAGAACTCCATAATCACTCATGTCGTTCACAGTTTTCGAGGTTAGTTGTAGAACTCCATAATCACTCATGTTGTTCACAGTTTTCGAGATTAGTTGTAGAACTCCATAATCACTCATGTTATTCACAGTTTTCGAGGTTAGTTGTAGAACTCCATAATCACTCATGTTATTCACAGTTTTCGAGGTTAGTTGTAGAACTTCATAATCACTCATGTTATTCACAGTTTTCGAGGTTAGTTGTAGAACTCCATAATCACTCATGTTATTCACAGTTTTCGAGGTTAGTTGTAGAACTCCATAATCACTCATGTTATTCACAGTTTTCGAGGTTAGTTGTAGAACTTCATAATCACTCATGTTATTCACAGTTTTCGAGGTTAGTTGTAGAACTCCATAATCACTCATGTTATTCACAGTTTTCGAGGTTAGTTGTAGAACTCCATAATCACTCATGTTATTCACAGTTTTCGAGGTTAGTTGTAGAACTTCATAATCACTCATGTTATTCACAGTTTTCGAGGTTAGTTGTAGAACTCCATAATCACTCATGTTATTCACAGTTTTCGAGGTTAGTTGTAGAACTTCATAATCACTCATGTTATTCACAGTTTTCGAGGTTAGTTGTAGAACTCCATAATCACTCATGTTATTCACAGTTTTCGAGGTTAGTTGTAGAACTCCATAATCACTCATGTGAAAATAAAACACTCATTTTTTGATTGTACTCGTTACATTTACTTAAAACGCGTTTCGCCTTGTGAGGGCATTATCAATCTAGAGACCTTACAAGGCGAAACTAAACGTAAATGAAACGAGAACAATTAAAAATACAAGTGTTTTATTTTCACATAGTTTCTTATATTTTATAAATTCTTGCTGTGATATGCAATGGGTAGATACTGAGTCCAAAATGTTCAAGGCATGTGCCTAATCTAAACCATATCAGAGATGTAAGCGTTTGATAAAATATTTCAAATTATTATGCGATTATTTGTAATATTTTATCTATATTTTGTCAGATGATTTAGGGCCTGAAGAAGAAGAAAAGATTAATTAATTAATTTGTTTATTCTTAATATAGTGCATACATAAGTGTATTTATATACGCTTTAATATAAACAAGATCTAAATCAGTATCAGAATATGTCCAAGAACACACAGTGACTGGATTTTCACCTACGGAGGCACTGTTATTAAACAAATAATAGATATCTCATTATTATATTTATTAATTATATTTAATGGAAAAATATGGAATTAATTAATTTTATTTAAGGCAATGTTCTTAGTAAATTCCAAAATTTGTCCAATTCTCCTCCGGCAATCCTTTCCTTGATTTTGAAACTCCGTTGACAAAAGGTGCCGGAAGGTTCCTCGTTGCGTTCCATGATAAAAAAAGCACTATCGGTAATTATGGACCCGAGATAATTGAAGTCCTTGACAATTTGAGAAAACATTCACCGGATATGTGGAGATCTATTGTCTCCACGATCAGCACGCATCCTGCGTATATCTGAATGCAAAACTCTCTCATCAACCTCAAAAACACGCCTGGTGCTGACCTTCAACAGACAATAATACAACGCGCCGGTCGTAGCGCATCACTTCTCTCGTGGCAGCTTTCCAGACGAGTTCATTAAACTTCAAAACTGTTACCGCTTATAATTGTATCCACAACTGTGTTTTAAACATTAATTCACTGTAAAATGTTACTCTACTTTGTATGTATGTACTTTCATTTTATTTTTACATGTTATATATAGTGATTTAATTATTAATTATGATCTATTTGCCAACTTGTCCTAAAACAGGCTTGCCTAGTTGGGCAATGCATTTTTAAAATCTGTCATCAATTTTCTTTTATTGAATAAAATAATTTTTGCCGCTTCCAACCGGTCCCCCGCCCGGAACAAATGTTTCCAATCCACCTCAAAAAATACACATATATATAAATATATATGCATATCTGGGTGGCCAATTGGTTTACTAGGACGGGCACCAAAAACGTTTAATTGAAACTATCTCACAGCAGCCTTGCAATGTTATAAATATCTGGTGGTAGATTTCTTCGTTAACTATTCTTAAAAAAATGTACCTTCAAAACCGAAAAATAATATACTCACATTCAAAGGAATTTGATCCTTGTCTTCAATGAAACGTGTGGATTTTCAATGTAATTTTCATTTGTGACTAATAGACCTTAGAGTACGTATTTAAGGATTATATTTATAAGATCATATATATTAAATATTTATTAGCATTGTATTTTGTGCGCGTAGGTACTAGGATACGTATTATTTAAGGGAACTGAATAAAATGCGTCATATTTTTAATAGAATACACTCGGGGGAGGTGTTAAGGCTGAAGATAAAAAACAGGAATTCAGAAAAATAGTTTTTTTATAATATGTAAATAATTATTTCAACAGAAATATAGCACACCTGGATCAAAACTAAGACAACACAAAAAGTAATTTTTCAGTAGACAATAAACTAAAAACATATTTCTCCATTATTTGTTACTAAAGTTATGAAACTATAAATAAATAAATGTATCCTAAGATGATATTAATCGAGAACTGGGGCTACGTCAGTTGCGTATACGACAGAGTATCCGAATACAATAATAACCCTTCTTTTGAGTCGTCTTAGTTTTGATCTAAGTGTGCGACATACATTTTATGTTTAAAAATACCTAATTCCGTAAGTATACAACAAAATAAATAACAAGTGATAAAATTCACAACACAACTCCGGCACTCGGAAAGGGCACACGCCAATACTGGTGCAGGTTACGATGCTTAATAATTAGACGAGGATCAAAGGTAGTCACAGGCCGGGCGGCACTCGGGAATCAAATATCCCACAATGCCTCAAAACGAATGTCTTCGACTTGCGCATTCTGATAATGATATCGTGCCCTCAGAATAACAAGGTGACATCCGACATTTAAAGTGAGTCGAGGAAAATGCATATAAATCTCCTGATTAAGTTAGAAATTGGATTCCAGCGCTGCAATCTATTAAGAAATACTATTAATCAATATTTGAGAGCCAGTCCAGAGACGTTGTAAATCCGAACGCTAGTTTGCTTGTAATATCATTTCAAATGATGACAGCTGTTAGATATCAACTTGCGAGCTGTGTAAGCCTTTTCAATCTTTCTTACATCTCCATAATCTCCGGTACCTTTATTTTGAGTTGTAGTTTGCGATGTATATATTAATTTTGTAATTATTTTCGCTGATTACGATTTATAAGACCAGATACACTTACACCAACTTTCTCAACTAGTGACGCGTAGACAGTTCCATTATCTTTATTAATTAATTAACAGATTTCAAAAACAATAATTATGATGCACTTCGTCCATCTGAGCAATTTTACTAGATTTTTTGGAACTCGGCACGTTTTATCCGTAACTAAGGACCGAAATAACTAATTCGTATTGTCATTAAGCAAATCAGTAAAGATATTTTCATTATTTTGACATTTTGTCAGAAATAATACATCTAGATGCACTATTTGCCCAGTTTTAATCTCGGCTATCCTAAAAGGTAAAATTCCGATTTTTAAAGACTTAAATTAGAAAATAGTTAATGATCTTTGTATCAAAGTTCTATCAAAAAGTATCTTGTGAAATTTGAGACAGTTCAAAGATTATGTAGATGACTTACATGTCACACTTACCTCGACTCACCTTATATCAATCTGATATATCGAGCAATCAAGTTTTTAATATTCATTTCTTTGGTTCGTCGCTGATGAAATGAATTACTCACAAAAATGTTGCGATCCGATTTAGAGATACGAGAGAATAATTATTTCAGACTTCGGGCATGTCGCTACAAGATATAGAGACAGCTCGGAGGAACTGGGAAAGGTCTCCGACGTATAGATCACGACACGCTAAACAAGAGCCAGGATCGCCGAGAGTGGAGGCAAACAACGGATCTGTTGAATAAAGGACGATCACTGGGGGAAGAAAGCGTTGATGCAGAGACCACAAACAGAACAGAAGCGGTGGTCACCCACCGGCTCCGAGTGTAGATAGGGAGAGGAGACTAGCGAACATTAGAAGGTGCATATGGTAGTCCGCCTGCTGTCTGAAAAGTACTTCATCTTCTTCTTGTTGTGCCCTATCATGTTGGCTATCATCGCGGCCCCTCTACAGTAGACTAGCCAGGTTCTTCAGCCATCATATTCACCTCCTTCCAGCGATCTTTCCCTGCATTATGAGGTGCAAGATATTGGAAGGTTTCAGATTTTTAAATACTTATTTATTTTTATTCATCTGAACCATTCATTCGTAACTCTAATCATTCTTCTGTAGATTCACATATCAAATTCTTCAACTCAACTTATCATTTCATGGGTAAGTGTCCATGCTACCATTCCATAAAATAATATGGAGAAGGCATAGCGTCTGACCATTCTCATTCGTAATCTAAGGTTGAGATCATGGCTGCAGAACGTGCGGATAAATGTGGCACGAGCTCGCTCAATGCGGCATTTCATTTCAACAGGATTCCATCTTTAATTTTTACCAAAACTACATACACTAGGTATTCAACTAACTACAGAGACTGGGCGAGCCATTTAAAAATCTTTTCAATTCAAGGTAGATAGTCCACAATCTGTCAGACGTGCGAGGTCGGCGAGAAGAGGGCGATCTTCAACTCGACGGAGCGATCTGATCACTATGATGGTTATCCTGACAGCGGACTGCAGAGTAACGTGGAGACATGGACATCGAGAGATCGCGGTCATCGGTAATGAGGAAACCGACTGAAGAAGAAATAATGAATGTCTCTAGAATCACACCGGCATTTCGTATATCGTAGTGTCTCTTGGACCGTTCTCAACATTCCCATTTCCACTATAAATAGAGCTACACAAGCGCACAGGGGCTCAGATGATGTTTAACGTCGGAGTGAATGGTTAAAAAGCAGAAATCTGACACAAAAGTCATTAAATTGTGAGATTCAAAAGTGAGCCAAGAGTCGGTGAAATTATTTACAAATAAATTATCAGCAGAAATTATCTGACATCCGTAGTAGTGTTATCCTTGTCACCCTCCACCATCGTATCTTTTCCAGCGCTCTTCTTATGTTTATCCTTCTTTTTCCTCTTTTTGTCCTTTTTCCCGCCACCCTCGGCTTTTTTATGTATCTTCAGCAACTTCCGGTACATCTTCATCAGCTGCCGCGCGTCCTTGGCCATGGCCGCCTTTCTCCTTTCCTCCTCTGGATCTGCAACGGGATCCACGTACCTCGTGCTGCTCGCCAGGGTCATGTAGAAATCGACAGAGCCGACGTCGACGATACCATCTTTCTCACCCGCTTCAACGTTACTTTTATTTGCATCGTCTTCTTCATTTGTTTTGTTTTTGTCTCCTTCGTGTGCGAGCGAATCTTTAAGGCTATCTTCTTTCTTTTGGGTATCACCGATCACCGTTTGAAGCCTGTCCTCGTCCACGTCTACCACCTTTTTATTTACGTCATCATTATCAACACATTCCTTATACCCATCTGTGGATTTGTCGCTGCTGCCTATAACGTCAGTCTCGTCATCGGCGCGGCCTTCTGCTGTTCCACTTTGGCTATGTTTGTAGCTCACCTCTTTTTCCCTGACGTCTTCCACGAGCTTCATCTTCAGCTCCTTGTTCTTCTTCCTGAGAGCGTTGCACAGATTAGAGGTGGCCAGAACCTTCATGACCTTATCGCTCTTGAGCCAGCGCTCCTTCCACGAGCTGTCCGTCAGCTCCTCGCCGCTCGCCCCCACGCTCTTCAGTATCTCTTGTTTAGTTTCGTCGTCGACGTCACCCGTGATATTTTTCTCGAAGATGATTTCCTCGCGCTCGATTTCAGTGTCAATCTTCCGGCTCAGTTCTTCGATTTCTTCCGTGGTCGGTTCTTTCGACAGACAATTACCGGTCTCATCTCCGCTAGAATCGTCAGATATTTCAAACACTTCGTCCGTGTCTATAGCTTTGTCGCAAACATGGAGAGCACCTTTATATGTGTCTTCGGTTTTAATGAGATCTTCACCGGTTGCACCGGCGTCTTCTTTGCAACTGGTATTTTGTTCCACTGAGGAAACTTCTTCTATCGGATCATCTTGCCCATCAACCTCCATAAAAATTTCCTCATTTTCAACAAGTAATATTTCAGTGTCAATCCTGTTCCGACCTTCGTCAGAGCTGCTGTCATTGCGGCTGGTGTTATCAATACTTTTTTTTCTCTTGCGATATTTTTTTTTCTTAGGTTTCCCCGCTTCCACACTGTCGACGCCGCTTCCTTCTTCATCAGAAATACACACAATATCGTGTTTCAACTCGGTAATTTCTATACCGTCGGAACTATAACTGCACTCCCCTTCGGATAACTCCTGGTCTGGAGTTTTTTTATCGTGTACAACATTTTCTCTGAATCTTACAGTATCCTCAGCACCATTGTCACCTTCGGGGACGTCGCCGATATTGCGTTGTGAATTTTCTAAGTGTTTGTCAATATTTTGGAGTTTTTTTTTACCCGAAATATCTTCATCGCCCTCGGTGCTCGACTTGATCGCCTCGTTTTGTTGGACACGGTCACCGGCTTTATCGGAACGTCTTTTGGAATCTTTAGATTTTTTAGATTTTTTCTTTTTTTTGCGAACGCCTTCATCAGGGTTTTTGTCACATTCCCGTGCCGTATCTGCCTGGTTGCCCCGAAGATCCGGTTTAACTGATTCTTGATTGTCATTTCTTATTTCATTGACCATCTCCTTTTCTAGACCACCTTTAGCAGATATTGTACTTGCATCCTTTTCTTCCTGAGGAATATTTTCAGAAATTTGTGCACCTATTTTCTCTTCTTGTACTGTTACACTTTTTATGGAAATATTTTCATTTGCTTCTCTGTTTTCTTCAAGACGCTTTTCGATGTCAACTTCTTGGAGTATCGACTGTCCCGCACCATCGCCGTTATCTCTGTGGCCGACTTCTCCGCTGCTATCCAGGTCTATTACTCCCGCACATCCGGAGTCGACAAAGGTTTCATTGTTTTTAATCCCGCTGCCTTCGCTGTTATTAAACTCTTCTCTACCTTTGCTGTCTCGCTCTTCAGAGTCGGAGTCGCCGCTCGAGTCCGAGTTGAAGCTGTCAAAGAGGTCCATCTTTTCCGTGTCGGACAGCTCTAACATGATTTCATCCTCGTCACTTCCCTTGCTTTTGGCCGATTTTCGTTTCTTTGATATTTTACCGTGGCCTTTGTTTTTGAGTCTTTTGTTAGTTTGTTTAGCGCTGACATCCTTGTTTGAAACAGAATCATTTTTACCTCCTTTGGATTGATTCTTTTCACTTTTTTCATCTTTTTCATTTAAATGTTTCTCCTGCGTTCTTCTGTCCCGCTCTCGCCCGCCGCCATCTGCCTCCGCCGGATCTTCTCCCTTATCCAGGTCGATGACCGGCCCGGCACTCTCCTGCGCGGGTTTGGAAGACTTGGTCACGTTTGACACGGAAACCAACAGGTTATTCCTCTTCAGTTTGATCTTCCTGGGAGGGTGCTGGGTGGAAGACGCAGGCATAGAAATGACGAGCGTGGAGACGGATTGGTCGGGTTTTGTTTTATCCTTGGCAAATGAACTGCCGGCCGAAGTCTGCGCGGACACTGATGACTTTGTTGCGACTTTATTTTGATCTGTAAACAATAATGAAAAAATATATTATTAAGGAAAACACATTCACTTATTGTGAAGTTGTAATTATTCAGAACAGACGGTCTGTGATATTTTAAACAAATTTTCGAACCTATATGTTACATTTTTTTCAAATTAATACACCTGGCGTTCCATTACATGTTGCATCAATGTGTCCAAAATTGAATTGATAATTCTGGCGTCTGCAGTCGGTTTACTCAAGGGTATTTGAAATTCCGTAAAAATAATGTAGATGGCTTTCAAATAATGGAACGACAGGTGTCGGCACAACTAGGTAAACCAGATGGTCCTGTTAGTAGCTTCAATAATCGGCGTGCTTGTATGAGTAGATGTATGAATGTGGATGAGGCGAGAATTGTGTCAGGATAGAAGAGTGTGGCGCTCTATCCTTTCTGTCTACCCCCGTATGAAAACGGCGTGATGGTAAGTGAGTAATTACAGTTGATCGAGCAGGGATTTCGTGTCTGGATTCAATAGTGGTATAACAGTCGACAGATTTCACATTTGAAAGTTGCAAACATTTCTGCAAAGACTCGGTAGTTATCTGTTTTCTTCATCACAAATTGTTTCTTGGGCCTTCCACAAGGCGTACAGTCCACCGGATAAGTTCCTCCTCGTACCGTCCACCAATTACAGAGACGCCGGATTGAACATCGTTTAAAAACACGGGAGACAGAGAGAAGCCAATCCTGTTTGAGTGCGTGTAAGACAGGGTAGAATAATACGTACCAGGTTTTCCATCGTCCTCGGAACTGACCACCTCCACAACTTCCTGCGGCTCCTCCTTGATGACCACTTCATCAGCACTGTCGTCCGCCTTCACGATGTCTTTTTCTGGATCCGAACCTGCCGACAAAAATTCTGAGGCTATTTATATGTCTTTTTCAAACTAGACGGAGTACAATGGAAATGAGGTTCTATTTACGATAGAGTGAATGATGCTGATCTTTGCGCAACAGATTTTATGTGGTTTAGTCATGAGAAGACAAGAAAGCGTTAATAGCACCAGAAATAGAGCCGCACGACCAGGTACACCAGATAGTGGAGTATAGCCCGAGTATAAGCCTCAACGATCGACAAGAATATGTGAATGTAAACGAGGAAAATGAATTTGGGGCATTAGTGCAAGCTGGATGCATTACCCGTGTGGGCGTGCACGGCCTGCAGCTGCGCCCTGATGGCCCTGGCCCTGGCTTGCAGTTCCAGCAGCTCCAGCACCGTCATGCCGGCCGGGCCGCGCGGCACAGGCTGCTCGGGGAAGTCCTCCTCTTCCTCGCCCCCGTCCTCGCGGTGCTTGCGTCGCGAGTGGTGGCGGGACTTCTTCTTGGGCTGCAATAATAAAATCTTTATAATGAAGATGAAAATACAACAACAATAAAAAGTGGTATTTATTCGTGATAACATCACCAGATTTCGAGGTCTCCCGTGTACACAATAATTTTTTGTTTAAATGCAGCATCGTAGTGTTGTCTTTATGAAACCATTTTGAGCGACAGTTAAGGGGACGATTTTATTAAATCTTAATTTGTTCAGATAGATACGACTGCACCTGCTCTGCCATCGATTAAAAGACCCAAATGCAGAGACCTCAAAACCGGAAAAAACATGCATCTTGCAATCGATTGAGTATAGTATATTGTAGCCGGGAATAATACTCGGATATGATTAATCATTTTAGCATTCCAGTTCATAACGGTTTTATACAAAATACCGTATTCACTTGAGATTTAAAGTTCAATTTTTAACCTGTCCCAATTATTTAATTTCTTTAGGTTTACTACATTCTTCATGTTTGTGCTTTTAATAACGTTCGGACAATAATCAAACCAATTGAAGATAGCTCTAGGTGTACAGTACATGTATATAGCATATATCATTTTACTTATATTTTAAGAGGCAATATAATAAGAGATTACCGCTATAGGTACAAGACGCAAAACATCTTATAACGCGCACAAATTTGATGACTATCGTTCAGAGGGCGTAGTGTTGATAAGCATGAGATGAAGGTGATAGTCCTCGCGTGAGAAAAATATTTAGTTATATTGTTTACCCTTTATGACATTATGACTCGACTTTCTATCGACCAGGCCGACATCGGATAATAAACAACAGATACGAGGATGCCGCTTGCTGCATACCACCTTTATACCATTACATACATTACCCGGATTACCTACCGGCCGCATCGTCATCCGACTGCACGCCGTTTACGACTTAACTTCTATTGTCAAATAATTTCAGTCCCTGTAGTTTAATGTAAATTAATTACTACAATTGAAATTTAATTCACTACTCCATATGCAATATTAGCATTTTTATACGCATACCTTGGCTTTGGTAGCGGGCTGCTCGTCCTCCGAGGAGATGCTGTCCAGCGAAATGGTCTCCAGCTGGCGCAGCGGGCTGGCCTGGCTGGCCTGGGAGCTATCCGTGTCCGAGGGGCAGTCGTATCCGTCCAGCGTGGCGCGGAGACGCTTAGAGCTGATGCCCAGCACCTGGGGGCGCAGTCCGAATGGCATTTAATTTACAAATGGTCTCTGCTGGTCGACTACTTAATCCGGAAACATGATTCATGAGCAATATTTTCTCTAATTTTGAATCACAACATTTGCGTATAAAATCTTTTGAATCTTATAAAATTTGAAGGAGCAATGATGAGAACATAATAAAAACATTAGTACGCCAGTATAAAGCTACTGCGGGTTGACCACATTACTACTGAACATGTAAAGAAGCATTATGCGGGGGAAGATAGGAGGCAGCTGAGCAGCAGAGTAGTGTAGCTAGTGAGGGGGCATTATCTTGACTATGTAACCTCACAAAATGGTTCAATGTTGGTAATATTATACAGGATACACCAACATGGTCGCCAACCTTCCATAAATAAGTCTTGTTAAAAATGTGTGCGTTTTGATGCCAAATTATGTGCCCGCGCACACCCGCTTAGAGGAAACATTATTCATGAGAGACTACCGCGGTTGTTGACTGCCAATATCGTGAACAGTTGCATCTGAGAGATTCAATGCCAAACGACTGATTAATCTTGACTCCACTCTGTTATATAACTAGAACTTTAGACCTTTCTTGATTTGAGGAAAGTTACGAGACGGAACCATTCTTTTTGTGGCGAAAGGCACCATAGGCTATCTGGCGATACAACCACCGAGCGGCCGAGTACCGACGCGATGTGTCGGATGCCCGCTAGGGGAAAATCCCCCGAGGCTGCTGGGCGCGGGAAACGAGAAAGCCATTCTGTCCTCGCGGCCGGTGTCTGATCAAGTGTAAATGATTGTGTACTTAAATACTTCATACCTACCTCAATGTAATAGGGTGTTACTATACCGGACAAATAAATCACCAATAAAGCCGAGGTATCGTACTTTTTATTTATCACACTTTCGACTGTCACCCTTCCATACTTAATATGCCAAATTTTGAATAGTTTTGTTTAATTGTGAATTATTAATATGTTAATCTTTTGAAGGGCACCAAATTATTATTATTTTGATTTATGTTTTCTGTAAACATTGAAATGCTTATTTTCATATCATCAAATGTATCACTTTGTTTTTATCTCCAAAATTGTCTTCACAGACTATAGCACAACCCTTCAGTGGTTAGATCGTATCTACCATCCAAACAGGACACCGCGGGCATGCATCTTTATTTAATCAATAAACAAATTCTTCACAGGTACCGAGTCGTGATTTCAAGATCTCCCAATTGGAACATAAGAACTATTTATCTATTGAGACTTTATTCCGAGAAGTTAGTTAGCCCCCATGGTAATAATTCAAGCTTAAAAAATACAAAAATCAGTTCTTCTTCAAATCAAAACTTCTTTTTTTACTTTTTCTCTAGGTTCGTTATTAAATGGCATTGAAATTTACGTCATTAGACCTTCTACAGCAGGTAGCATTTCTATTCGAAATCTGTCTAAAGGGTAAAGAGAAGTTCCACCTCGTCCAAACACAGCTCCTGGAGGTCGTCCACCGTGAGACTGCGCAGGCAGGCCGGGGCCATGGCCAGCAGCTCCCGGTCTCTGAGGACGCAGAAGGCCTGCTTCATGAGGGCCACCCGGTCGCGGATGTAGTGCGTCAGGTCCCGCTCCGTCTCGTCCTCGGGCACCTCGGCCTTCACCTCCTCCTTTTCCTTCTTAATCTTCGCCTTCTTCGGTTTCCTCTGCTTGCCGCTGTGCGAGCCGTGCATCCTGGACGTTTCGGAAGGAACGACCCAAAGATAACCCCACTTCAAACTTCAAATGTTTTGACAACACGACGCCATCTTGTCATAGGCAATTTGAACGAATCGTTGAGCTAATGCAATACAGCACTAACGTAAGTTTTTTACAGATTATGTAACAAATTTACCATCACGCCATTTCTCCACAAGGGTAGGCATTAGGCAAAGAGAATAAAACACCACACTCTTCCGCTCTGGCGTACTATTGCCTCGATCACTTTCATACATCTTAATCACTTACTATTTAGTTTATCTGAACATGTCACGTATATCGCGGACGTCCTTTGTTCCTAAAGCGTTCCAGACTCGCTTCATTACCGTCCTTTCTTCGCTCATATGTTCCACATGACCAAGTAACCTAAGCCAAAATGAACGTACCATCGTGCCGTTTCCTGACACACAATTCTGACCTCATTCATATTCATACATCTTCTCTTACAAGCTCACCGATTATTGTCGCTTCTAACAGAACCATCTTCTAGTATCTGGTTTATCTGGTTATGCCAAATCTGCGCGGACGTTCTCTATCTCTAGTGCCATCAACGTATGCGTCATATATCTTTCTTACCGTTCTCTTCTCTTTCATCCGTTCCACATGATCAAAACTACCTAAGTGATCCTTTCTTAATCTTACTCACTATACTAAGATCAGCTTTATATTCTTTCCTTATTTCTACATTATTTACTCTGACTTAAATGAAACTGCCTCATATACGCTTAAGCGATATCATTTTTACAGCATTCAATTTACTATCGTTTTTCTTCTGCCAGCTTCAGGCCTCACTTTCATACATCAATGTTGGTACCAGAATCGTCTCTACATTAATTTCTAATTTTTTTATTCTTCTCTCTATTGTACATATATTTTCTACACATGTCATACGTCCAAGCTATTTGCATTAATATTGCACTCAGTTTACTTTCGTTACCTTACGTTACTTTATTTACCAATTCTATAAAGTTTTAAGTAACGCAAATGTCTAATTGAATAATTGTTTACATTAATTAATTAAAATTGTATAATGGTGAATTAATTTCCTCTTTTTAGGTAATAAATAATGTTTTTATTATCAAAAATAAGTTTTACAGAAACACCAGCCGTCGTTGCATAGCGGTCAATATTGGCTGCGAAGCAACTACTACATATATTGCCTAACAAAAACAATCGGCGAATTGCATTCTTAATTTTAACGTGGGTGTGAAACATCACACCCACGTTAAAATTAATAATATGGAACACCATATTATTAAAAAATATCTTATGTATTATATATTACGTGACGTGACTTAAAAATTTGAGTTGTTGCAATGTTGAATCAACACAGCGACGGCTGCGGTTCCATAAAAGCCTAAAAAGAGACCAATAGCTATGCTGGCGTAATCTCTACTTTCAGAAAAGTATAAAGATCATTATTGCTCACACTTTTTTTATACACCAAGTATCGAAGTATCTACCGCGGTGTAGTAGTAGTGGCCTGCCACATAAGTCAAACATCGATCGCCGTACCGTCAAAAAAAAAAACAACCCCGAGAAGTGTTTTGATTGTCGAAACGTCTCCGTGATTGTTTTTGTTTCGCGATTTCGCGGTTCTTCGCGCCGCGCGACAGAAAGGTATTAAAATTTCCTCGGCGGCAGTCGAGTGAAAGTTTCCGCGGGTCGACAGAGGTGTCCTTTCGCAGTTCGGGTCGGTCTCGCGCGGGATGCTCCCCGATTCGCGCGGCTGTGATCCGAGCGTCGAGTGATGTGGCCATGTTCCTGTCGGCGACCACGGGGCCAGCGGCGGGGCCCAGCTGCGAGGGCCGCGAGGGCCCGGAGGACGCGCTGATCGTGAACGGCGTGCGCAGCCGCCGCAAGGCGGGAGAGCTGGCGCGCTGCCCCGTGTGCGGGTGCACCTTGCGCGCGGGCGAACTGCAGAGCCACCTGGGGCTGGAGATGGACAAGCTGGCTAAGATCTCGGGCTCGGCAAAGCGGCGCGGCGCCGGCACGCCCAACTCCTCCAGCTCGGGGCTCAGCGAGGACGTGGATATCTCCGGGAGCACCGGCAGTGAAGTGTACGAGGTGAGCCTCCTGTTTCGTGCCAATTGGTCCGCTCTCGCATCGCTTCGCACTTCTATCTGTGGAAAACAAATTAAACAATACTGAGAAGCTTCTTTGCATCATAGAAAGGCCTCACAATAAACCCATATAATAGAACAATTGATTGGTATGATTCGATCAAGTTTCTAAATATATTGGAAAACATACAGTTAATCAACTATGGTTATGATTGTAATAAAAACAATAGTTAATTCAACTAATTTCAAGTTTTATCTGAATTATTAAATACACTGACATGTTTGGGTTTGGTAACAAAGATGTTAAGCAGTCTAGAAGACGGTGACAACTATCTCTTTTAATGAAGGAGGAACGGAAGGATGAGGGATTCTTGGAAGTCTTTCCAGGCTTTACTACTCCCCGCGTACACACCACTTCTCAGAGACTTGTTACGTCTTGTACGTGTACTTGTATGTTGAATGTCAAATGTCATTACCATTCATGTTTTGTTTGTCATTTGGGTGAATTTATATCTCCCCAGCAGTGGTTAAGACAGAATAAATATAATTTAATGCCTTCTATTTATCTAGTTTTGTACTAATAAATAGTTCTAGGTAAAATTGGTTAAATTGAATGTCACAGACACGTTAAGCATTTGTCTTTTTCCACCAATCTCAAGGTGGTGTATCTCCAGGTTGATTTCTTTTGGTCGATTCATATTCGCGATACTTATTATTTTGATTAAATCTCTGATTTATCACACGGGCCATTACAGATGAACTGATCTGATAGTTCATGGCCTCGCACGGGCCGTAGGATCTCCCGGATCTGTGATCTGCAAGTGCAAGTGACAACTTTGTGTTTGACAACATTGCTGTCTGCACACGCTGCGTTGAAATATTCAATTTCCGTGCGCGATAGTGTGGCTATTAAAAACATTTTTTTCTATACTCGCTGTAAACTTTAGTCAATTTTTTAAAAACGTAAACTTAAATGCATGTGATAATTTTTTGTTTACTGGAATAATTTATTGAGGTTTTTATTTTTCTATTTGAAAGTTTATTAAGAATCTAATGTAATATTTTATATAATTTTCCCATTCGGAGTAGTTTTGTTATGAAGTTTTTTAGCGCAATTTAAGTCTTTTTGTTAGCATTTACGTTTGCAGAATGCTAAACAAATCTCGCCAATTTCTATGGGATCTTATAAAAATGTAAAGTTTCGATGTGCGTCAGACTTTCCCAGAACACACAACCCTTACACAATGTATTCTTAATATAGTGCATACTTGTGTACATGTATATGGCTCTAATATAAATAAGATCAAAATGTTCATTTTTACTAAAACTTATCTTGCATATATTGGTTTGAATACTAAATTAATGTATTAATTATAAATATATACATATAAAATCAATTTTGTCAAAAAATATTGTTTTTGCGTCACCGGGATTCGAACCTGGATCTCTATTTCCAATCCGGGGAAGTACACTACCAATTGTGTTATAACGCCAGTATTTTTCATGACAAATTTTCGAACCTATATGTTACATTTTTTCAAATTAATACACCTGTCGTTCCATTATTTGAGAGCCATCTACATTATTTTTACAGAATCTCAAATACCTTTGAGTAAACCGACTGCAGACGCCAGAATTATCAATTAATTTTTATTCAATTTTGTACACATTGATACAACATATATTATTAAGGAAATCACATTCTTATTGCGAAGTTGTAATTATTCAGAACGTATATGTTTATATTAATATATTTATAATGAATACATTAATTTAGTATTTAAAATATCCCAGAGTGTCTGTTCTGAATACTTACAAATGTGTTTTCCTTAATAATATATTGGTTTAGTTTAATTTTGAATATATGCGTTTCATTCTATCTCTTTCTCTTGTTTGATGTTCGTGCTCGTGTTGATTTGCTTTAATTTTTCTTGTAAATTCTGCTGCTATATTTTTAATGAGGATTTTGAAAATAAATACCATAATATTGAAATATATTTTCTGTTTAAAAGTCATCATATTAAGATCTTTCTGCATTGCGGTGACTCGAGTGTGGATGTAAGGAACAACAGCAGAGTTGTGTACTATTTTGCAAGACTCAGTGCTAAAAAATTAACCGTATAAATGCTACAATATGAAATGTAACAAGATCATTTTCGTTGTGTATCCACTAAAATATGAAAATATTAATTATTTTAGCGCGTGCGGCGGAACCGTTCCAGACGCCTGCGCCTGGCGCGCGGCCGGGCGCCGGTGCAGTGCCCCGTGTGCGGGGAGCGCCTGAGCTCCGTGGGGGCCGACAGCCACGTGGACGCCTGCCTGCGCGGGGCTCAGCAGGAGGACGAGAGTGTGGACGTCGAGGTAATGATATTATGATGCGGTCATTAATAGTAATGTGTGAAATAGTTATTGTAATGTTATGCCATCAATGTATTTCTGTTTTATTACTGACACTGATAGTATTAAAGCTTAGAACAAAACATTAATTCTTCTCTTAATATTGAATTTTATTTGAGGAATAGTTGTTACCCTCGGTGAAATTTATAACAAGCTTGTGTTAAGATATATTTTCATAATGTGTGTTTACAATCTTTCGATTCCATTGGTTTTGCTTTCATACGTTTTATTATGAAAAAATTCTCTTATTTCTAATCAACAAAATGCAAACTTTAAAATGTATTATTTATTATTTTCATTCAGACCGACGGACCCGGCTTCGGCACGGTATACTCGTGGTGCTCGCAGGAGCGCGTGCGGGCTGCGGCCTTACAATTGCAGGAGGGCGGCGCTCTGCCTGAGGGGGCGCACCGCGTGCGCCGCGCCTCCACTGACACGGATCTGGTGAATATCTGAAATTTTTACATATTGTACTTACAGCTTGAACTTTCCTACAGTGTTGTTGATTCAAATTTAGCGAGGGTGCGAATCATAGGACCTAATCTGTAGGTAACTCAATATTGAATTGGTGTTTTGACCAAGTGATACCTCAAATTATTAGTACACTTTTTAGTCACAATGTATGTGGTAAAAAGCGTCTATTTTAAAACCATAGTGTCTAGTACTAATAGTACTAGACACTATGGTTTGATGATAAGATAGTACGTATAAAAAATATGATTTAACATTAAATTCTTACATAAGAAGATTAGCATTTTATACTTGAATGACAATTTGACACTACCGAATATATAGACATGAACTGATGCAAATTTCTTGTCCCAATATTTTAATTTTAGTGTTACTCGCGTGACCATTTTGGTACCACTTATGCATCAAATATATAATATTTATATGAACTCCTACCGTTAGCGTGTTTTATATTTTCATTTCTGTAGTACAAAAAAAAAAAAATCTAAAATTTAATAAATTCACATTAAATAAAGTGTACATATAGAAGAGGGGTTTGGAACATTAGTTGTGTGACGGGCATTCTACACACATTCTTGGTGGAAACATAAATCCAATTGATTGATTATGACACATTTATGCGACAGTAAAAGTAAAATTAAATCTCTGTGCAAACAAAATGTATTCTTTATATTAATGCATTTTATTTTGTCAGTGTTTAAATTTTCGTTCCAATTGAGTTGTATATTTAAAATAAGTCTCAGAGCTATTTGATTGCGTAAGTGGTATCATCGACACCAAAATATAAATATTGAAACAAGGAATTTGCGTTAGTTCATGTTTAGTCATTTGGTAGTCTGTGATATAATATTTTGGAATATTAATGCTCTTGCTAAAATTAGTACGTGCACTGAAATTAGATGATTTTAGATTTTGACTCAGTAAAAGGTTGGTGACATGATGGTTTTCTGTTTCAGGTGGTGGACGGTGACGAGGATACGGTGCTGTACGGCCCCCCGCAGTACTCCCCGGAGAGGATAGCTCCGCAGGTGATTACTTCGGTGCGAGATTGTGCCTAGAGCGCATCGGTGAAATGTGCACATCAATGAGTGGAAAGAATGTTGTAATATATGAACATAACAATGTAGGCAAAAGCATGTTACATACGATAATAATGGTGGTTTATCTGCAAACAGACAGACATAAGAGAAATAGTAGCTTTTACAAATTATCTTTTTTTTTATTTACAAAAAGTTATCAAGAAAAGAAACAGGATGTTAATTATGGTTACAAAAGTGAATTATTACAGCCAATGCTGCCATAGAGCGGAATAAGACAGACGGTCCCCGAGTGGGAGGTTTGGATTACTGTTATTTGTGATTTGGTAAATCAAATATCGGAGTAAGACCCTGTTGAAGCATGAAAGGATAATTTGCGTGAATTGTGTGATCAGAGTAAGGATTACCAGCACCAGGTTATGGTTAATACATCCTGTTCTTCATTGATTGGTTCAAAATATAGGCGGCTGGTCGTGATGCCTTTTCTGGTCATTGCCGTATCTTAAATGTTCTGAATGCTCAGTTTGTTGTCTGAATAAATATTTGTTTATGACGATATGTATAGAAGTCGAGCCTGGAGCTGGCAAAAGGGGAATGACACGGTGGCAAATTCATTTATTATAGATTAAAGAATGGACAGATTAAAAGCGAATGTAAAGCACACCTTAGTGTAGTGAATATGATTAAGAAAAAATCACTTGGTCAGTTTGGTCGTGTGGAATGAAGGAGAGGACGGTAAGTAAGATATATGTATAATGCGAGTCGACAGCGTCGGAAAAAGTGGGCAATCACACAAGTCTCGACACACGACCAGGTAATCTAGATTCTCGAAGATGGTCATGTTAAAATCGACGAGTACTCGTGATGAGATGTATTAATCCGGATGATGTGAGAGTGAAAGATGATATGAAGTAATCTCAGCAAAATGAATGTAGTTTGGTTGTGTTGTCTGAAGTAATTTATTAGTTTGGTGTATTTTGTTGTATAGGAACAGATGGACGACGAGCCGGTCGTCTCTATTTCTACAAATTCGGGCGTCTCCACACTGAATGACGTCGTGGACGACGATTTCGCTATGGCTGTCCAGGAATCCAACCACGCCCACACTTCTATGGTACGTTTACCGCTGCCGAATTGAAACTCGACTATAATACTAGTTGTCAATTAAGAAACTGTGTTCAGTATCGCAGAAAGGTATTTACGTGTGGCACATTACAGGGGGGGCACGACATGATCGTGGACGCGCTCAAGGGGCGCATCCGTGAATTGGAGATGCGGCTTGCCAGCCGCGACAGCCGAGCAGAGGTGAGTCATGCAATCCTTCGGTCCGCTGGAATTATTTGCTTGAACCTTAGATTATGTCACATTAAGATTGGTGCGTCGTAAAACCTACTAACAACTTAACTTGACCAAATAACGCAATCATATATGTTTGCGTTATTTCTAATTAAGTACAACATAAAATTGTTATTGTTTTTTTAATACTAAGGGCCGGTTGTGTGATCAGTAGTAACTTTTTACTGTAATAAATAAAGTTACTTAAGTAAAAAATTTTGCAAAAATGGGTTTGATCATTGGAAAAAATAAATTTACTTTTCGAAAGTACATTCCGCAGCAAACTCATTTTACTCGGCGATATCCAATAGTAAAAACGAGAACCCATAGTTATATGTGGCGGACTTTTCACAGCTGTTCCAAAAGTCATCTGACACATTGATATTTAGAATGTTGCAGTATAGGACAATGAATCATTCAATATCCCGCTATTTTAGTGATGACAGTTCGTCCGATGATGATTTTGTTGTTTAATATACATTTATTACACATATGAAAAAATTTCGCCATCAGTGGCAGATATCGAACGCCTAGGTGAAAATATCCATAGATAATGCATAGAATAAAACATATTTCATGATTATTTATCATGCCTATAGACATCTTCATCTATGCTTTGACAATAGTCAATTTGACGTTCAAACAAACAAACCGAGCATTAGTAGAAAGTTACCATAGTGAAAATTTACTACTGATCAGACAACCAGCCCTAAGTGTCTTAGATAATTTAAATTAAAAATGTAAAAAAGGAAGACTGGGGAGGCTGAAGAAGGAGTTTCATGAAGGTGAAAGAATAGTGTCAAAAAGAAGAAAACTTTTTCTCATGGGAACGCTTTGAGACATAATCATATCTATACTAAATATGTTTTAGATCAATCATTGCTATCCCTTTCTCCTGTTGCAGACCAAGTGCTTAATCTGCATGGGCGCATACACGGAGCCGGTGGTCTCCGTCCAGTGCTGGCACGTCCATTGCGAGGCTAGTATACATCTTTCGGTGAATAATGAACAGATTATGAACCAACATATCTGTTAGAAGTATAGTTGATAGAATGAAGAACTGTATGATACTTGCGTTAATGATTTGTCTTTTGTTTCACACGCGCTTTGCTAATTTCGATATTGTACGTGGACTTTCAGACCTGCTGGCTGGACTCGCTCCGGGCCAAGAAGACCTGCCCGCAGTGCAACGCCATCACCACCGCCTCGCACCTGCGCAGAATATACATTTAGAGGAGTCGGAGAACACTCCGTTATGTAATCACAACGCTCGAGATAACACGATTCGATTTTTCGAAGCGCCTCTCATCGGGGATTTCGCCGACAATTCTCTAGCGGATCGGTTGAAGATGGGCGACGCGCTGAAAATATATTGCAACAAGACACCAAATTGAATGCTATGGAAATTGAGTTGTTCTGTCAAATATAATGCGTTATATTGATTTGATACCGGTTGATACACGACTAAATTACAAGTTGAAAATGTTCAAGGATCCTATGCCTTTACGGAAAATATTATTGTATGAGATTGTTACAAAATCATGTTAAGCCTACGTACTCGAAAATATATTTTAGCAAAACTACCCATTATTAATGTACATCGTTGCTTCAGGCCCTAAATCATCTCACACGAAACTGGCCGCTCCGAGTTCATAATCTTTTATTTCTTGTATTCAATATGTAATTTGGAATCAATTAAATATTTCAAGTAATTAAGTTACGCTTATATCTTTGATATGGTTGAGATTAGGCCCACGTAGCTTGAACAATTTCGACTCGTATTTCTAATATGTATTTACCCCTAAGATATTATACATTAAGGGTGTTTCCCACCCAGCACATACCACAATCGTCAATTTGAATGCTATGCCTATGTTTGGTCCTCAAATAGACGCTGTCCATGCGCAACAAAGTGGCCATAGATTCCGAGTCCAATTGATTTTCAAATAGTCGATACGCGGACACGGCTTGACTTATTATCGATTTCCCCGGTTGCGGGAGTCGTTTTAGTTTACAAAATTTTTAATTTTAAGTGATTCCATAAACTATAAATGATATAATATGATTTATTCAGTTTATTATTTATTTTTATTTGTTTACTGCGGAACTGGGCGTCGACACGTCTTTGAGTGTGCAAAAAAAGTTGCTTAAATGTATCACGTTGAATGAAAAACACCGTAGTAGAAGTGTATTGATTTTATAATTATATTGTATTATAGTTAGGTTAGGTCATAGTAGACGAACTATCAGTATGGTACGTAAAACTGCAAATAAAGACATATTTTTTAAAGGCAATCTATTTATTTAACACCATCGCCGCATCTCACCGACCATCGCGACTGGCTAAGTTTTTTTCCTTTACTTGTAGTGCTTGCCTGCTCTACGTAGACGTAAGTAGATACTTTTTTTATCTGTAGCAGGTGTACATTTTGTTGGATCGTGGACTTCTCCAACCGTTGTCTTAAGTTTTTAGACCTTAGATGTGGCTGAAATATTGTAATTTTTGGGTTTTTATTTTGTCGTGAACTTGCATGCGCCCCACGGATATGGATATGTAAGGACTCACTTAACAGCCATATAGGATCGAAACCAAACTGACCAATCAGCAGATGCGATACATCGTAATGTACCCTGCCATATTAGCCACGGGCGATATGGCTCACATAACTGAACGTTTGTATCATCAGTTTGAACCGTTAGGTCTTTTGAAAGCGTGTCTCATGGCTAAGTTGATTGACAAATGTGTCGCTCCTCTAAATGAAGACACTATATTGTGCTTTTGGAACATTACACAAATGAAAGAGAATGCAGTTCTTAAATATAAAAAATATATGCTAACCTTCTAAAATGTAATGTTGCATACGGGACCTGGTCTTTTCTTTATTCAGTCTTACATTACACACACTTAAACTTATTACTTATTTTTCTTACCTGCCCAGTTGTAATTACATTATTATATATTTATATCTTCGTTCTCATTATTCAAGTTGATTAATGGAGTAGATTGCCGCTACATCGACACATTTTGATTTGATCTAAATTCGCGATTTATCAGAGACTCGTTCAGATTATTTCGCAGTATGGGACGAATATTTGCTGATGGCATAGTCAGATTTGCGCGCCACGTAAGGCGCATGAAGGTGGAAGGTGTAAATCTGAGTACATCAACTAGTGGATATTCACTCTATCCTCTCTGCTTACCCCTACAGAGAAAATACGCGATAGTCAGCCGCCGCTCATGGTGGACCATTGCATATAGGCACCGGCCCGAGTTCAACAAAAGCTACTTTATTACCCAGAAGTTGATCATCCTAGGGGCGACAATGGGCCCGCAACTTAATGGTTTCTCTTTCGCGCGATGTATTCGGTCGGCGAGGATGTATTGTTTTGCCATTAGCCACTCCCGAGCGAGATTTCTCGGAACAATTTACTCCTTCGACAAAAGGCAACTGATTGACTCGATTTTGGGAGCTCTCCCGGCTGTTATGTCTGTCGCCCCAACATAATCTATCGCGTAACGCGTGTGGTCGACCTTCGTAATTACGGAAGAGATAAATCTCCCCGATGAATGACCGAGAAAAAAAAAGGATGACTTTCTAATAATGGAAAAAAAGGTTCCCGTATGACGCAGCTCCCTGCGAGAGGCATTCCCAAGAACAGCCAGTATTTGGTGGAGTCAAATTAATGATTAATTAACGGTCCGAATCTAAATCGACTCGTGACACAATTTATCGTTGGGGCATATCATAACGATTTACGGTTATTACCATCTAATATTGGAGGTTATAGTAATAATTTACCGCTGATCAAACAACCGGTCCTTAATTTTATTAATTTAATGACAGGACCTGCGAATAGTCCTGTTATAAATTAATAAGATTTTTCCATCTATAGACCGATCGTGTCTATGGTCTGTCGCCATTTGGTGTTAATTGCGTCTCGTTCTCGCAGGGAGATACTAGAACCATGGATCGTGCTGACCCACAAATTCTTGCCGTCAAGCCTGACCCAGATGTTCCTGACATCAAGCTTGAGCTAGATGTTTCTGCCATCAAGTTTGATCCAGATGTTTCTGCAGTAAAGCATGATGCAGATGCTTCTGTCATCAAGTCTGAGCCAGAATCTGCAGTCGAGAGAAGGCGGTGGAGCTCCTGTGGCGATGAAGGAGAAGGCGGTGGAGCTCCCTATCCTGATGTAGATATATCGTTCCTAGACGTTAAGCAGGAGTGCTCGGAGTACTCCAGAAATGAAGACCAGCGCGCTGGTAAGATGGTTTCTTTATGTTAGTAGTGATGCAAAGATTTCTAGAAAATTAATAAAAGTCATTATCCCCAGCAAGGAAATATACCGGGTTCGTATCTCGATTGCAATCAATTTTTCTGCATTTTCGCTATTCTGGATAGGAGAGTTCACAAATCACTCTTTATGGGTGGTTTGACTTAATGAAATATGATGTTTATGGAATGAGGTTATGACAGGCGTACGCGCGTACGGGACGAAAAAGTCTATGTGTTTGTGTGCGTGTGGACGGGAGAATGTTTTAAGTACGACGGACCGCGGGAGAATAATCTTTTTCGTTTCACATTTTTCAACGCAGATGGATCTAGGAGTCATTGTAATTTGTTATATTGTGACGTGAATATATACTAAATTGTTACCTGAACTGAACTAGCGAATATTGTTCACATCGCCATCTCCTCCGATATTCTTCGACGACAAGATACAACTCTTCTGCAGCGGAACATAGCTGGCGCCATAGGACTCAATATAAAATAACAAAGATGTCTTTAAAAATACGCAAACAGTTACTGCACAAAACCTACAACACATCGGTATAGATCAAAGACATGCATTTTTGTATAAGGGAAACATGTCGCTTTCTAATGACATGTAAATCTTGCGCAACTGACTCGTAATACTTTACACAGGGAGGCGAGTAGTGTCTCGTTTTGTAGCTTAAAAAGCACACTTTTCGTGAATAATATAATTTATTTGCGATTAAAACTACTTGATTTGTTAGTCAAAGTTTGTTCAATGATCTTGACGTAAGACTAATCTGTATGTTGAGTCTCATACAATATTTCTGTTCGAAAAATAACTCATCCCAAGCAATAAGACATGGCCACAACACAAGACAACGAATAAACATCTACATACCAGTTCCGAGAGCAACAATGGTATTCTTTCAACGTTTCTACATGCTTTTAGCTCCGAAACTGTACACACTTAACACTAACTGAAAATCGTTCACTCACAAAAAATTACGTAGTAAATATGGGCTCAATACATGATTCAATTGGGTAGAGATCAGTCAAAAGCATCGCCGTTCAATATTCCAACTTAATCACAATACAATTCACCTTAGATTTGCAACACTGTCTGCTTTAACACATACGGTAGTCTAGCAAAGTAACAGGACAATGCTTTATGTCAGTGGTGGATTCCTACTGCATTCAATACAGTAAGCTAATAACTGTATTATATTATTGAGTGTTCAATTCTGATGTACAAAAAAATTATGTCAAATATATGCACAAAACAGACACCGCAGGGTGAGGATTCAGAAAAGGCCACCTTTGTCGGCTGCCGAATGTCGAGAGTACAAAACGAAAATTCGCTGAGCCGGACCTCACAGTTTTCTTCAGACATCTCCAAGCTAGTTTAAAAGCTTTAACCGTAATAGTATTTTTTTTGCACATTTTTCTCATTTAATTCGCCTTGAATATCACAGAACTATGTTTTAAATTACGATATAATGTTTTCATTAAAAAATCAAAAGTTAATTTTATTTTACTGTATTTGTTTCCAGATCTATTGAGAATACAAGATACATTTTGGGCAAACTCTGCTGCGTCTCCGACTCCCTCTGGCAGGGATGCACGATTGGACAACACAGTTATTGCGAAAAAACTCTTAAGCAATACGGTTACGGTACGAGTGAAACCATTTCCATGTTCTATGTGCTCGCGTTCGTGTAAAAGTAAATCTCACCTTACAGAACACATGCGGACTCACACTGGAGAGAAACCTTTTTCATGTTCACACTGCACTTATAAATGTAGTCAAAGATCTGCGTACGTGAAGCACACGCGGAATCACACTGGGGAGAAACCATTTTCATGTTCACAGTGCTCTTATACGTGTAGTTTCAAAGGTTATTTAAATCGACATATGCTTAGTCACACTGGAGAAAGACTTTTTTCATGTGCACACTGCGTGTATACGTGTATTCGTAAAGCGTCTTTAAAAAGTCATATGGTTATTCACACGGCGGAGAAACCGTTTTCGTGTTCACAGTGCACTTGTACATTTCGTCGGAAACCTCACTACATGGAGCATATGCGAACTCACCATGATGTTAAGCTGTTTTCGTGCGCCCACTGCAAATATGCGTGTAATCATAAATCTTATTTAAAAAAGCATATGATTACTCACAGTGGAGATAAGCGGTTTTCGTGTACACACTGCACGTATAAATGTAGTCGAAATGCTCACTTAATTAGACATATGCTTATTCATAATGCAGAGAAACTCTTTTCATGTCCACACTGTACGTATAGGAGTAATCGGAACGAACATTTAAAAATTCATATGCTCAGTCACAGTGGAGTGAAACCGTTTTCGTGTACACAATGCACTTTTATGTGTAATCGGAAAACCCACTTAATTAGACATATGCTTATTCACAGTGGAGAAAAACCGTTTTCATGTACACACTGCGCGTTTGTGTGTAGATGGAAAACACAATTAACTAGACATATGCTGATTCACAGTGTGGAGAAAATGTAGATATGTTTGTGTGTGGTCAAAGTAATCACTTGAAGTGATCACTTCTAACTTCAACCTGTGTGCTGACACGATATGATAAAAGTGAAATTATTTAAGATAGGATTGTTATTTATATATTTTTGGTTGTATATTATTCAGTCTATAGTCATAAGCCAATCTAATGATGTCTTCAATTTCGAAGTATAATACAATGTAATATTTACTACTTATACAAATTTATTATTTTTATATCGAACTTTTAATTAATTTGACAAATTATTAAAATTGTGCAGTAAAATGACTTTATTAATGATTATATTAAATAATTTGTAAAGCGCTATTTTTTTTAAATTAAAAAAAAAGTGTTAAATGTTTGCCCCAGCACGGGTACGGCCCAGTTAGCCGGCATTGTGGAATGCAATTATTGTTTAAGGCAGTTTCTTATACATAAAAAACAAATAAAAAATGTTTTTTTTTTTAAACACGTCGATAATACATGCACCCTCACGATGAATAGAAACGAATTATTTTTTAAATTATATATAATATATATTCAGTGAGTAATGTTAAAAAAGGATCACTTAGATTGCTTGGGGTCATATGGATCGGATGAATAAGCAGAGAATGGTAAATGGTGTTGATGGCACCAGAAATACAGGTGTCCGCGGAATTCTTGGTACGACCAGGTTAACCAGATACTGGAAGATGTCCCTGTTAAAACCCTCAATAATCGACGAGCTTGCATGATAATATGTGGCGAAAATTGTGTCAGTATAGAAGAGTGCTGCACTTTATCCTTTCTGCCTAATTTTAAACGGCATAATGAGAGGTTATTAAAAAATAAATAATTATTAGAGGGCTCGTTTCTCGTGAGATTCATGAAAACATTCCGACGGTGGCTATTTTGGGTAGTAAGAATCCAGGATAACGCTGTCTACGAATATGAAAACTGGAACACGGTTGATGTCGCTTTAGGGGCGGTGTAATATACTGAGAAATATATTTAATTCATTAGCGACGTTGAAAGGAGAATAAAGAAAACGTACTCGATTTACGGAAATGTTTTATTTTTACATTTTTTAAATTTCGATTTTGGTTAGACAAGTACAATTTATTTTATCCAGATCGGATGACAAACAGCAAAGTTATTGACGATGAGACGTTTGGTCGCTTTAGTCGAAGTCACTCCATCGGCCGAAAGCGCAATATCGGCGTAAATATGTACTACCATGCAGTACTGTGCTCTAGAGCATGATGTCGTTTTGGAAACATTTTACTTGATTTGTCGGTTTTCATGGATGCACTATACCTGGTTAATCATAGGTTGTCAAAAATGCTTCTTCTTGTGGCCTGACTATCCGTTCAACGGACGTTGGCTATCACATGTTAGCTCTCATCACTTTGTTAACTGCGGCCTGGAAAAGCTCTACAGTAGACTGGCCAAACCAGTCATCATATATTTTTCATATATTTCATATATTCAAAGAATCATATATTTTTGACTGAGGCAATGCCTCAGTCAAAAATATATGATTCTTTATTCAACAGCACAGAAAATACCAGTAGTAGGCATCAATAGCACATGAAACGGCAATAGAAAATGCCAGAGATCATCCATCCAACTCTGGTGAACTGCGGGTAGATGCCGCTACAAGTCCGCCTCACATCCAAGGAACTAAATCTTTTATTAACTGGTTAATTATTTAAGAATCCGTTAACGTAATCACAATTCTATACTCAGAGGCGCTAACTACACAATAAAAACTAAATCAGAGTAAAAAATACATTAAATCCGCGTTTGGTTAGTGTGGGTACGCATGTGGCTCCTTAAGTGGGGTCTTTGATTACCCCTATAAGCGCACTGTGAACAAGCGAAGGGCTTGATTCCAGAGTGAATAAACATATGTGTCCTTATCTGATCTTTTCGGCTGCACGTGTAAGGGCAGTGCGCACATGAAAATGGCTTCTCTCCAACGTGATTAAACATGTGAGTTTTCAAATCTACTTTCCGAATACATGTATAAGGACAGTGTGCACATGAAAACGGTTTCTCCCCAGTATGATTAAACATATGAGTCTTTAAATATATTTTCCGAATACATGTATAAGGGCATTGTGAACATGCAAACTGTTTCTCTGAGTGCGAAAGCATATGATTTTTCAAATAACCTTTCTGCTTGCACGTAAATATGCACTGTGAACATGAATACAGTTTGTCTACGGTGTGGTTAATCATGTGTCTAGTCAAGTGAGATTTATTATTACACATATAATTGCAGCGTGAACATGAAAACAGTTTCTCACCAGTGTGTTTCAGCATGTGTGTACGTAAGTAGGTCTTTCGATTGCATGTATAACTACAGTGTGTACACGAAAATAATTTCTCTCCACTATGAGTAAGCATATGGCTTTTTAAATATCCTTTCAGATTACAAGTGTATGGGCAGTAAGAACATGAAAACAGTTTCTCTGGAGAGTGACTAAGTATGTGTCTAATTAAGTGGACTTTCTGATTACATGCGTAATTACAGTGGACACATGAAAATGGTTTTTCTCCCGTGTGAGTCCGCATATGTTCTGTTAATTGACTTTTCCGACAGCACTTGTGAGTGCATCGTGAACACGAAAACGGTTTCTCCCCAGTGTGATTTCGCAAATGTTCTGTTAATTGACTTTTTCGGCGACAAGTATAAATGCAGTGTGAACATGAAAATGGTTTCTCTCTGGTATGATTACGCATATGTTCGATCAATTGAGTTTTAAGTCGACACGTATAAGTGCACTGTGAACATAAAATGGTTTTCTCGCCAGTGTGTGTTCGTATATGTTCCATTAATTTGGATTCCCGACGACACGTGTAAGTACAGTGTGAACACGAGATCGGTTTCTCCCCAGTGTGAGTCCGCATATGTAAATTTAAGAGATGTTTCTGACTGAAGTTACGAGAGCACTGAGAACATGAAAATACTTCATGTTTAGCAACCGAATTGTTTAAGATTTTTTTCGCGGTATATATGATGTCCAATTCTGCCTCCTTGCCAGCGGTAGTCGGACACATAGTTGTGTTTGCCGAAATAATATTTTGTATTCTCAGGGGATCTGCAAAAAATATATTAAATGTAATAAAATATTATAGTATAGTTCCTATAATCACATGAATTATTTAAGTGTTATAATTTGAATCACAAATACCGTATTTTTACGAGTATAATTCGAAGTATTTTCCCAATTTTTTTTTGAAAAAAATAAACTTGCGACTTATACATTGCAAGTCATAAAATATTCGCACTTGTAAAACATATTTGCTTTTTCATCTTCTGTCCTATTTACGATAAACGACTACGGGCGGACGTGACACTAGACACTAGTATGAGCGTGACGTTTGGGCATACGTATTACGCGTTCAAGAAGACAGGAATTTCAAACATGCTGGATGGGACTGAAGATGATGCAATTTGTAAAGAAAGAGCTGATTCAGACATTGAGAATGTTCAGTATATATATTTTTCAATGTGCGGGGTTCATAGACCCTCAGAGTATGAGAAAGGAAGAAAATTAATGCATTAAAGATGTTGATCACATGAACAGTGGATGGCGCTCATAGCCTACCAAGAGCCTTTTTGTGAGCGCGTGTTCTCGTACCGGTTCTTCACAGCTGCTGCTGCTGCTGCTGCCAGCTTAGCATTTTTGTTATCATTAACATGTAGCAACCGGAATTCAAATCCACCGCCATCTCAGTCGGCATCGACGCTAGCGACAGCGCTGCCGGCTGCTGCTACAAGCCTGGCTCGAAATTCACCGCCAGGCAGTCTCTCCAGTTTCATCGTTCTACAACGGCGGTCTTGCCGGCCCGGGAGCGCCGAGCGAGACCGCCTTTCACAGTTCACTATCTTCTGATTTCTATTGAATTTCTATTATTTATATTGAAATAAAATGAAAATAAGACACCAGCCCGGAACGACCTGGCTGCCAAGACAAGAAGACATTGACCTTCAGTGGATTAACACGGACTGGTGATGATGTTGGCATAACAATGAACGTCTCCTTAATTCTGACATACAATAGTAAATTTTGCAACAATAACGATAGAAATATTGGCACGTGACATAATGGATCATTTTGAAATATTTAAATATACACATTATGAAGTTGTATAATTGCCGTCCGAGTTAAGCTCAATATTATCATTGTATGTTGGACATTGCGCGAAGATACAGAAAAACAAATATGTAGATAAAAGAACAGACAAGAGTAGATGAAATGGCAATGGGCAGGCCACCTCGCTCGGAGTTCTGCTCAAATATGTAAACAATGGACAGAAGAAAATGCGACGCACTTGGGGAGGCCTTCATCCAGCAGTATGAGAGCGGATCCACCACATTCCCAGGACCAATTTAATAAGCTCAAGGCTCCTACTCTTACGCCGCCTGGTTGGCTTTTTTTCAATAAGGCGATACCGCGCAGCTTCCTATACCAAATTTGCTCTCATTGTACCCGACCTTTGTTTTATTTTTTATTACAATAATATTTAAATACAACATATGATAACTGAGCAGTAGATAAAATATGGTATTACTCTTTAGTAAGGAAGCTATCTCACCGACGGCACTCCTGGTCCTGGAATACTGCGAGCACTCCTGCTTGATGTCGGGGAGAGATATATCTATATCAGTGTAGGGCGCTCTGTCGCCGCTCTCGACTGCAGACCCTCGCTCAAGCTTGACGCCGCGTTCTTTAATTTTTATACGATCATCTTTCATTGAAACATTCTCTAATACTACGCATTGATAGTCTGCGTCAGTTTCAGTTTTCACGCCAAACTCAATCGGCAAACAATCCACATCTGTCTCAGGGGAAAATGTTTCACCGCCGCTCTCTGCTAGAGACCCTGGCTCAGGCTTGACGGCATCCGGGTCCATGGCAAAAGACCTCGGGTTGCGATATACGTATCTGAAAACAGGAATAGCTGGACTAATCGATAATAATTGCAAATATCAAAATGGCTGGACGCGTTGCGGTACAAAGATGGCCGATATGACCGGTTTACGAGCAGAACGGGCACGCTATGTTACAGAACACGTCGACTCACCGATTAATTATGTCAGAACCTTAAAACCATCGTATCATTCTTTAGGATAATCTCGCCAAAAATGTGACAGCAAGGCCCATAGATAGAGCTAATTTTATTCGCCTTGCCATGTTTTCATTACAAAAAATTGCGGAGTTTGGTATAAAACCTTTCCAAATTCAGGATGCATTTGTAGTACCGCCAAGTTCAAGTTAGGCGATCTAACCGCCTGAAGAGTATCGTAGGGTAAGGAATTAAAAAAAAAAAAATTTTTGATTAATAAGGATATTTTGTTTTTTTATTAAGTTTCTTGTTGTTGATGTGCCTCGGCACGAAGTGACGCGAAGCTATCGCATTAATAAGAGAATAAAAAAAAATACAGTGAAGGAAATTTCATCCTCACGAGAGGCGCGATTTTGTGTGATTTGTGGACGCAAATAAATTGTGGAAATAATTATAATTTGATTAAAAGACGAAGGCGGGGTCTGAAGGTAGGCCAAAAATAAAGGCATAACACCGCTGTCAATGATGGACCTACAGAATGGCGTCAATCTTGCGAGGGTGACCTTAATTTAAATTTGATGAAATGTGCATCTCTAAATAGTTACGCATCAAGTTATTGATATTAAATGTTTTTTTTTCAAAGTCAACAAGAATAATAAGACCAGTGGTGCGTAACTCAAATCGAAGAAAATAAAGTAGCAGCTTTTGAGTGTAAAATACGAAAACATATTTATGGACTTACACTGAAAATGATACGAACAGATTAAAAAATAATTATCTCAAAAAATTTATCGAACAAGAAACATTTGTAAGATAATGTAGGTCCCAAAGAGTGCGATGGGTTGGCTACGTTGAAAGAATGCCAGATGACAAAATACCAAAGATCATGATACCCCAGTGGAAACGACGTAGGCAGACTATGTAAGAGGTGGGCAGATTGTGCGGAAGAAGACTAGAGCAGGATGGGAGAGTCCAGGAAGTGAAAAAGAATAGCCAGAGATAGGAGTCGATTGAGAGCACTTGTGGAGGAGGCTTAATCCCATCCCGCGATGAAGTACTAATGGTAGGGAAAGTCTTTTAAATATAGATATTGTTTGTTAAAAAAATTATTACAAAATCTAATATAGTAAATCTAGTAATATTTTTTATTTCATTACTCCATGTGTTTTGATTTTACCATTATTTTCAAAATTTTATGTAGGCGCATGATATCGATTCCAGAACCTCTAATATGCGAAGGTAGTGCGAATTATTTAATCTACTACCCCGGATGGTGTCAAATAGTTGTAGTAGTATACAATACTAATTTTATATGATGCTATAAGTTTTTATGAAAAAACCTATTATTATAAATTATGTTCTGAAGCACGCAAGAAAGAATACATTTTTATTAGTAGAAAACATCTTAAGGTTCCTACCGTACATAGGTCTACTTCCTAAAACAATATTAATTTCTCGACTCTATGGATGACGCTTGTCTATGGTCGCAAACTATTTATAATATCAGTGTGACGTGTTTGAGGAATTATTCTATTAACTAGGCATTTAATCATGGACCCAGATGTATCTGTCGTCAAGCCTGAGCCAGGGTCTCCGACCAATGAAGAAGAAGGCAGACAAATATTTTTCTTGGAGACAAAATCATGTTTGGATTGTTTGCCAGTTAAGTTTGAAACAACTGAATCTGATGGAGATTTTAAATGCGGAACGTTTGAAACAGTTTTTATAAAGGAAGAAATGACAAATCCTGAAGATATTGGCATCACACACACCACTGCAGTCATCAAGCCTGAACATGAGCCTTCAGCCGGAGTGCTGCACGTCGATATAGATATATCGCTTCCTGATACAAAGCAGGAGTGCTTGGAGCACTCTAGGAGGGTCGATCAGGGTGACGGTGAGGAGATCGTTTCTTTACATTACGGAGTGCACGTTTGTGTGGATGTGGCTGTGGCTAGAGTAGGTAGAACAAATAATAAATGATAAACGTTTATTGAGGTAGGATATACAATACTGGTAAAATATAAGCACTAGGTCCATGAGGCGTCTGCTGTTAATCAAATTATTCTGGAAGCCGGTCGAGAGAGAAGTGAAGCTAATAGGTCAGTTTGTTGGGCGGCTTCTCACAATTGATGGTGAGGGTCCACGTATCGGCTTCGTATGTAAGCACAAACAGGACGCACTGGTTGTAGGCGTTAGTCTTCATAAATTATAGTTTCTTGGCTTTCAAGGTATGTTCTACGGCTTTCCAGATGCTTCTCAACATAGCACATTTTATTAAATTATATATTTTATTATTCTATTTTGTAATTTTTTTTTTCAGATTCGATATTGACAAATTCTACTGTTTCTCCAACTCCTAGTGGGACAGAATTAGATATCAAATATGCAATGAAAAAAATGTTAACTCATACTGCAACTAATCGTGGAGTGTTTTCGTGTTCTCACTGTCCTCGTACTTGTACTCAGAAGGCTCTATTAAAATCACATTTGCGGACTCACACTGAAGAGAAACCGTTTTCATGTCTACAGTGCAATTATACGTGTCGTCGAAAAATTCAATTGACAGAGCATATGAGAAACCACACTGGAGAGAAACCGTTCTCATGTGCACAGTGCGCTCACACGTGCCGTCGAAAAGCTCAGTTATTGGAACATGTGCGGACCCACTCTGGGGAGAAACCATTTTCATGTACACGCTGCAATTATACGTGCAATCGGAAAGCCTACCTGCGTACACACATGCTGAGTCACACTGGTGAGAAACTGTTTTCTTGTTCGCAGTGCAACTATATGTGCAATCATAAATCACATTTAACTAGACATGTACGTAATCACACGGGAATAAAATTGTTTTCATGTTCACAATGCGCTTATACGTGTAAGCAGAAAGCTTATTTAAAAAATCATATGCTTATTCATTTGGAGAAACAGTTTGCATGTTCACAGTGTACCTATACATGTATTCGGAAAGTGGAACTGAAAACTCACATGTTTAATCACAGCGGAGAGAAACCTTTTTCATGTGCACACTGTCCTTACACGTGTAGTCGGAAAGATCAGATTAGGACACATTTGTTTATTCATACTGGAATCAAGCCGTTTGCTTGTTCACAGTGCACTTATAAGGGTCATCAGAAATCCCACTTGAAGAGTCACATGCGAACTCACGCTAAAATGAAACGAGTTTAAGGCTTGTGCTGATTACGTGAATGTGTATGGTGTAACGAACTTTCATTCTTTAAATATTGGACGTTTAACCCGTGTCATGCAAGGTGCCAGAATTAAAACATATTTTACAAGTCAGTTTCACCCCAGTGGAAGTTTACGTGCGCTTACTTAAGGATTTGTTGATGGTGAAAACGGTCTCTAATTCGTGTTCTTTATAGAGAAGACCGAAGGCCTAGTTGAATTTGTAAAAAAATAATCTTGTTTTCTCAAGATGTAATGAAAATATAAAATTGTATAGTTATATAATATTTTTTAAAATTTATTAAGGCAGTTTGTTGGTCGGTTTTTCCGGAGTACTATGTGCATTCGAAAAATTTGTGGACTTACACTGTAAATGGTATTTACAGAATAAAAATGAACCATGAGGTCGAAAATTTTATCAAGCAAGTAATATTTGTAGGATTCTGTAGGTCCCAAAAACTGCGATGGGGTGGCCATGTTGAAAGAATGCCAGATGACAGGATACCGAAGATCGTGACCATGTTGATACACCAGTGGAAACGACATAAGGGCAGACTAAGGAAGAAGTGGGCTGACTGTGAGGAAAAAGACTGGAGCGTTATGGAGATTATGTTTGTTACAAAAATTGTTACGAATTCTAATATGGAAAATTTCGTAATATATTTAATTTTACTTTTGCCTTATGTTTTAAACTGTTAAAATGCGAAGCTAGTGCGTATTGTCTTATCTATTACCCCAGATGCTGTCAAATTGTTGTATAATAATGTTATACTGATTTCACATGATGCTTTAATTTTTTCTAAAAAAACATATACTTTGTCAAATTTTTGGAAAATTTAAATAATGATCTGAAGTAGTTGATATAACACTAAATAAGCGCAAATTGTCTTGCGCAACTGACACACATGGTGGTTTCAAGGAGGTGGCGGGAAGGTAAATTAATGTACGCAAGCTTTACATATTTACACATAGAAACACATTCATTATATATACGAACGAACACATAAGTGAGAAAGATATTTCTTATAACTACCTACAGCTAATCTTATTTACCACGCGGACATTGATTTTATGTTTGTTCACCGATCTTCGATTGTTTATGGACTTTCACTATATTACATAGAACATCGCACACAGTGATAGATCCATACCGCGCAACCGCCCATACCAAATATCCGAGGAAATATCTGTCGATTGCCTCATATTGGAGGCGAGGTATCCGGATGTCTTCCAATAGACACGTCGCAGATTCCTGTCGAAACTTGTTTGTAAGTTGCGTCTCAGGAGCAATGGCGAATGGGCTGTCCGGAAGCCAGCGGCCAACCGGGAACAGATGTTTGGATCCGGTGTGCAGAGCGGTCGAAAGATGAAAGGCCCCCAAAAGCTGTGCTAGGCCGGGCACCAGCTTCATCAACTAACCTGCGGATTGAGGGTAGCCTTCCATTTGTGTGTTTGGCCGAGAATCACCGTTATTGATGTGGGTGGAGGGAGGTTAGCGTCGCCCGACGAGTAGAATATTTGAATTTTTAGTAAAATTTAAATGTCCCGACAAAACAATAATATACATAATACGCGAAGCTCACACGTGAGACGCGGTCGTAACATGTGCAAGCAAATAAAAACAATGTAACGGTTCCTACCGTACATTGAAATTACTAAAAAAATATTTATTTCAAGACTGTATGGACCACGATTGTCTATGGTCGCAACCTATTTCGTGTAAGTGTGACGTATTGTTTGAGAGATTATTTTATTAACTTGACATTTAACCATGGACCCGGGCGTAGCTGTCGTCAAGTCTGAGCCAGGTTGTACAACCAATGAAGAAGAGGGCAGACAGATATTTTCCCCGGAAACAAAATCGTGTTTGGATTGTTTGCCAGTTAAGTTTGAAGCGAAAAGTGAATCTGACGGAAATTTTAAATGCGAAGCGTTTGAAACAGTTATTTTAAATGAGGAAATTACAAAAACCGAAGATATTAGCGACGTATATACCACTGCAGTCATTAAGCCTGAACACAAGTATTCAGCTGGAGTGCTGTACAGCGATATAGATATATCACTTCTCGATATGAAGCGGGAGTGCTCGGAGCGCTCCAGGATGGTCGACCAAGGCGCCGGTGAGGAGATGGTTTCTTTACTTTAGTATCGATAAAAAGATTAATAGAACAATGTATATAAATACACATTACTTCAAATGTAAATCATATGTATTTATATAACAGTATCGGGCTCGAACATAATAAGTATTGACACGATACGTATTCGTGCACATATCTATACAGGTCAAATTCCATTATAGCGATATTCAGGGGACCGAAAGAATTATTTCATTATACTGAAATTTCGTTATATTAAATATAAGGAAAAAAATGTACCTACTGCACTGTATATGAAAAACAGTTTCAAAATTCTGTAAAACAATTATAAAGACATCACGAGTTGAACACGTCGCGTAGACACCATTTGGGCACCTATATAACAGACCTAGGCTACATTATTTGTCACCTTTGTAATCCTTCAAGCAGTTTATTAAACGTCTTCAATTTTTTCGGTAATAGTTGATAATATAGATATTGTTTATTTATTATCTTTGTTTTATTAATCACTTAATTGAGTTTAAATACATATATCGGTTTCGAATATGTCATATCAACTAAAAACATATACTATTGTTTCTTTACCAGAATCTATTTTTTAAAAAAAACAACAATTATTTAAAAAATAAATTTAGTACCTACCCAACTCAAATTGTTGATACAAATTTAGTCGAATAATTTTTAGGAAAAAATTTTAGAATGGAAATAGTTAATTTTAGTTGGTTGTTTATAATTTTTTGATTAGTTTTACATGCTTTATTTATATCCAACGATTCCAAATTATTTAATTTGTGACCAACACCGTTTATATGCAAAATTGACAATCCCAATTTATTATCAAAACCATGACCATTTTCTATCAAATGATTAGAAAATTCTGTAAACCCACTATTGTTCAAACATCTCAAATGCTCCCTTACTCTTATATTAAAATTTCTACCCGTATTACCAATATAAAATGCAGCACAATCCTTGCAACTAAGTTTATAGACACCAGAATTGTTAAATTTATCATCTTTGTCTTTAGAATTTATGAGTAAATTTCCTATACTGTTATTTGTATAAAATGCCGGTCTAATGTTTCGTGGTAGATGTTTAGATATTTGTTTCGAAAAGTTATTTATGTATAAAATCCTACGCCAATTATCATTATGTTTTATCTGTGATTTATATAAAAATTGATTATTATATTCTTTTAATTTATTTAAAAAAATAGTATTTATCAAAACTGTATTATACCCGTTATTAACTGCTATTTTTATATTCAATTCAATATTAAAATTGGATGTTGACATAGGAATATTGACTAAACGATGTATCATGGAGTGGAACCCTGAATGTTTGTGTGATAATGGATGATTAGATTCATTGTGTACGATAGTATCTGTAAAAGTTGGTTTTCTAAAAATTTTTGATTCAATTTTATTATTATTTTTAATCAACGTTAGATCCAAAAAATTTTAGAGACGAATTATTTTCCATTTCTAACGTAAATTGTATTTTATTATTAAATGAATTAATGAAATTTTAAAATGTAGTTAGTTGACGTTGTGAACCTGACCAAATACATATCATCCAACTTTTCAGTATTTTTTATGATCTAAATTTTGGCTAATTTCTATTCGTTATTTCAGAATTTCGTATTAATACATTTAGTATGAATATTCGTCCAGTCTTCATTATTCTGAACATTTAGTTACTTTGGTATTCGTTATAATGGGATTTGACCTGTATTTGTTTTAAAGATTTTTTTAATGAGTATACGTGTAATATTAGTTAATATGTTCATCCTAATTGAGGAAGTGCTTTAATATCATCAATTTTTACTCCTGGATGAAGCCCCCCCCCCTATTATTGTCTCTTTTCAGTCTTCTATCAGTTTTTGTCAAGGCACTCCCGCTGCTCTGTTAATTTCGTCTATTTATCGAGACTTTGGGCGTCCTGTAGAACGTTTTTGGTGAGAATGAAATGGGAACGCGTGGTTGGTGTAGAGGCGAGGCGTTTATTGTGACAGAGGATAGAACAGAGAGTACAGAAGTGTATATTAAATATAGAGAACTGCGAAACATAGAGGTTGACGAATAATGGAGCGAGTTGGCGGTGTTCGGTGCCGGCCCCGCCGGCCCCGCCGGCCTCGAGCGCCGTGGCGGGGCAGCGGAACGGAAGACGGCTATGTATTGAATGAAGATGTCGCTAGCGTTGGTGCCGAATGGAAACGGCGGTGAATTTGAACCGCAGTACTCTACACGTTTTTGCTTTCGTGGATGCCATTTAAGGATAATTTTTGTTTATTGATTATCTTTCCGCTCATTGCCATTTATGATTTTTAGTAATGAAAATGTTATCTTTCAACTTGGTCTAGGCTCCAGCCTATCTGTATCATACAACAGTAATCAAAATGTAGTATTATTAGCCCACCTATAAATAATACTAACTTGGCGGTCTCCCGAGACAAAGTATGAATTAGTGATAAGTTAAACTGTTATAATATGATTATTCATTATTGGATGATCAGTTACCAATCATCGCTACAATCGAATGCCAATTACACAATCACAGTCATAATTAAGCAACTGTTTAGATCATCACCAGTTTGAACCTGGTCATAAGGCGAGGGTTTTGATTGTGTTTGTGAATGTGTCAGTCAATTACTCGATCTTGGGCATCTTTTAATTTACGTATGCATAGGGGTTTGTATTCGTGTCACCAATATAGGTGTTCCGTACAGGAACAAGACTGTATATCTTGAGGCGCTGGTGTATAAATTCGTCGCTGCTTCCGTAGCTCGGACGACGATCTCCTTGCCGGTGCGTAGGTGTCCAAAAGGGGTCCAAATCGTGTCCAGTGAGTTTTGCCAAAATCGTAGTAAATTCTTCCGGGATCGGTCCAATGTAACAGCCAAAGTCGAAATCCAGGGGAAGAAAATCCAAAAATCCAGAGTGAAAGCAGGGTCAGAAATGAAAGAAGGTCTTGTAGTTGGTGTCCAGCGGTGCAGGTGTGGCGAAGCGAGAGAGTGCCCTTGCAACCGCCGGACCGTTTATTTATTCTTAAATTGTTTTGTGCTGGAGCGTAAGGCTCCAGCAAACTCGGGGACCAATCAGGGGGCCAGGACAGGCCCCGTGCCACCCCGATGCGGTCCCGCGCCGCCAGCGCCGAGCGGCCAAAACTGGCAACAACAGCCATTTTTCCTGCCGTCCCGTAAGGGGCGGCAGAACTCCATTTCGTCATACATTTATTTTGTTTACTCGTAAACATAACATTTCCCAGGCATCGCGAGTATTTTTTAATATAAACATGGACCTGCCTCGCGATGCCTGGTAGTTTTTATAGCGGGCGATGGCCCGGATAATTTATAATTGCACCTCAAACCTTAAAACATTATTTTTTATTATCAAAGGATTTTTGAGGTGCATTAAATCATTCCCGGGCGATCGCCCTCTCAATTCTCTTTTATTTGGTATATTCATTACAGTTTCAATAATTTTTCTACAAGAGTTATAGCGTAAAACATAACATAACATAAAATTTCCTGGCGGCGGCCGTGGCGTGACCTCGGCCGCGGCCCGCTCGCCCCGCTCCGCGCTCCCCGCTCCCCGGCGGCCGCTCGCTGTCCCCAGGGGCGGCGACTTTCCACGAGCGTAGTGTGGCGACCGCGAAGATGTTTTGAAGCGGCCAAGTCCACATCTCGGCCCGGCGCGTGTTTGGATCGGGGCGCTGCGCCCCCCGCGACCACCCGGCGGCGCGAAACCGTGGCCGGGTTTGCGTCTTGGCTAAACGCTTGCGTGGGCCAGGGCGCCGCGCTCTCCGCGGCCGGGTTTGTGTCTTGGCTAAACATTTTGCCGCGGTTTTATCCGCGGCCGCCTGGCTGTGCGGAACAATAGGTGTTAGCGGTATGTTAGAGGAATTATTTTGTTATGATAGAAAGTGTGGATCGATGAGTGGATGCCAGGGACCTATTTATATATCCCGGCAGTCCGCTATGTTCAGATGAGTAAGATATCACGGAGTTTGTGTGGCTGTGGCTAGAACCGGTGGAACAATTGAAATTGAGAAGTAGTGCTAAAAGGTCGGTTTGTTGGGCGGCTCCTCGCAATTGATGGCGTGGGTCCACGTATCGACTCCATATGTGAGTACTTGAAAGACGCACTGACTGTCTTCAGAGATTGTGGTACCTTGGCTTTCAAGTATGTCCTACTGCTTTGCAGACGCTGTTGGATTGATCCACGCATTTTATTAAACTATATATTTTATTTTATTATGCTGTAAATATTTATTTTCAGATTCGGCAAATTCGACAAATTCAACTATCTCCCCAACTACTGGCGAGAAGACAGAATTAGATATTAAATTTTCAATTAAAAAAATGATTACTCCTACGCCAACTGATCGTGGGGTGTTTTCGTGTTCTCAGTGCCCTCGTACCTGTACTCGGAAAGCCCTTTTAAAATCTCATTTGCGGACTCACACTGTTGAGAAACCGTTCTCATGTTCACAGTGCGCTCATACGTGCCGTCGGAAAGCTCAGTTATTAGAACATGTGCGGACCCACTCTGGGGAGAAACCTTTTTCATGTACATACTGCAATTATAGGTGCAATCGGAAAACCTACTTACGTACACACATGCTGAATCATACTGGTGAGAAACTGTTTTCTTGTTCGCAGTGCAATTATATGTGCAATCATAAATCGCATTTCACTAGACATGTACGTAATCACACGGGAATAAAAGTGTTTTCATGTTCACAATGCGCTTATACGTGTAAGCAGAAAGCTTATTTAAAAAATCATATGCTTATTCATTCGGAGAAACAGTTTGCATGTTCACAGTGTACCTATACATGTAATCGGAAAGTAGAATTGAAAACTCACATGTTTAATCACAGTGGAAAGAAACCATTTTTATGTGCGCACTGCCCTTACACGTGTATTCGGAAAGTTCAGATAAGGACGCATGTGTTTATTCATACTGGAGTCAAGCCCTTCGCTTGTTTACAGTGCACTTATAGGGGTAATCAGAGAGCCCACGTAAGGAACCACATGCGAACTCACACTAAAAAGAAACGAGTTTAAGACTTATACTGATTACATGAATGTGTATGGTGTTAACGACTTTTAATTCTCAACTATTACCGTTTACCCGTGACGATTAACCCGTGTCATCCAAGGTTCCAGACTTTATACATATTTTATAAAGCTGTTTAAAAATCTACCGACTCCAATTTTATTTTACAGTTCGACTCCGACTTCGCTTAAAATAACATAAATAAGCGACTCTGAATGCACATCCCTGATATTTTATGTTAGTTCCAACCAACAAAAACCGCATTAAATACAATACCGTTTCAAGTTTTCAATTCAAACATCTAAAGTTCTAAAATATAACATTTTTAATCACGACTACTATTTATTCAATACCACACCACAACGTGGGTAGATATTATAAATGTTTTATTTGCAATAATAACAAGTTTAGAAATTAGTACTAAGTCATGTGTATTTTCACGATTATGTATAATTTTTTTGGTACGGACGAAGTTTAGAGCGTTCCTGACAAATTTAGTATTTTTTTATATTAAATTAAACGATTGTTCATATTTTGTAAACTTTTGAGAAACTCAACATGCATTAAATTTTTATCGGACACATTTGTTTTTGCTGTTATGAATGGCTGTATAATATATACATTAAATTAATTTTGTCTGCGCATGGGTGATTTTATTTGTCCCACCCTACAATTTTCATCGTTTCATCTCAACTATATTGAAGCGGAGAAGGCTGTGCTTGGTAGAAGATGTGTTGACTGCATACCACTCCTTGACGTGTATGTGCTTGACGCCTAAATGCAAAGGATACGGCGAAGCTACGATTTCCCTCTTGATTGACTACTGTTTGAGACAGAAGCCTGAAGGATGAACGTATAGTCAGCCGTGGACCTTAAAGGACCTTTGAGCCAAGAACGATCCTTTCGTCGGGGTTACCATTTTGTGGTGAATGGGTAGATTTGATAGTTTGGTCGGTGATCGGCGATGACACAGGTAGTTCCACCAAAATTTATTAAATGAAAAGACTCCAAACTGTTGAAGGTTACAGGCAAGCGCAAACATCACAGGTGTATAACCAAAATAAATAGTACATACCTTTAGTTTTATCTCGTGGTTTTTATGAAGTTTATCTGGACAAACAAAGTCAGGTATGGTAGGTCACAATTAATTATGTTTCAAAGTACAATAATCGACTCAGTAAAGATCAATTAATTAATTAGAGGTTGGAGTTCATGCAGAAGAATCACTAATTCTCGGCGGC
>JAINEB010000030.1:5000-10000 GCA_022840565.1 Eubasilissa regina | reverse complement strand
TCATTCAAATTATCTTTACATTATCGTTGTCGTCATCACCGACCCCGTGAGATCGATCCAAACTCACAATTTGGACAGGTCTTTGATCGTCCAACACCATGACTACGACGAAATGTGTAGTGTATACAAGTCCAAATACACATGGCTTTCACGAGTTTGGCACGTGTAAGCCACGTTTTCTTGCACGTACAAAATACGTGCACGTCACGTGTTCTTGCACGCATAATACACGTGTCTTTCACATTTTATTACACGCATATTACACGTGCACATCATGTTTTCTTACACGCTTAGAGCTTCTTCCTGAGATGACTGCATTTAACTTCTATATTTACTTTTGAAACTTAATTTTTTCTTTAATTTCGGTTGCAATTAAGTGTATTACAAGAGTGTTAGAAGTTAGGTTTTTTTTTTTTTTTTTTTAAATTTTAGTTGCTTTTATTTTTGTTCCTTGCTTTTTGTTCACAAGGATTTTTTAACAAATGTAAATACAAAATTTTAGCTTAAATATATATCGTAAACATAGTAATAAAAAAAAATGTAAAATGGTGAATAAAATTATCATAAACATAAAAGATTTCGCAAACATAATAACAATTTAAAAAATACAGTAAAGAAAATATTTATAAGGGTAATTACAAAATATTATATAAACTTCAAAATGTTTTTCACTTTCGCTTTCTATTTAGATTAATTTCTTTGATCGTTTGAACTATTTTTTTCATATACAACATAAACTTGGGTGTTATATCCTTATGGTTTATCAATTTTGACACGTCGTCCAAGTTTATATTGTGTCTGCGACATACTGCATCCATTTGATGTCTTTCGTAGCTGAAGAACGGGCAAGTATTCAATAGGTGTATTATGTTCTGAGTGCTTGTATCATCGCATGGGCAGGTATCGTCATCAACCAACTTGAAACGATGCAGGTAGCTATTAAAGCATCCATGTCCTGTCATTGCTTGCGTTAATTCATAGTTAGTTTGGTAGTTTTTATGGAACGATATAGCACTTTTAACATCAGGAAAAAATAGTTTTGTAGTGCTTCCTGTCGTTGATGAAATATATCGTTTGTTCCATTCTTCTATCATTCTTTCTTTGACCCTCTTTTTGGCGAAGCTTAACGGGAACAAGTTATAATCGGGCTTCGTTTTCTTCAGGGTAGCCTCTTTAGCTTTGCTATCTGCCAGCTCGTTTCCAGGGATGCCTATATGCGCTTTAATCCATCCGATTTGCACATGTTGTTGTCTTTGTAATAGTTCTGTTAGCTTTTCTCTAATTTCAAACACAATTGGGTTTAGAGCTTTAGTTTCTTGGATTGCTGCTAGACAAGATTGGCAATCGGTCAGAATAAAAATATTTTTCCAGCGGCTAGGTGGTTTACATATAACATACATTATGGCTTCTTTAATTGCAAACAGTTCCGCTTGAAAAACAGAGCAATAGTTTTCCAACTTAAATTTTCGACCTGGTAGCTCTCTGTCTCCTTCAAAAGGGACGAACGCAGCTCCCACTTTCCCTTCTAATAAGCTGCCATCCGTATATATTTTAACTTCAGAATCCAGATTTGCAGGTAGATTTTCTCCAAATATTTTGCAGTCTACTGTTATTCTGTCAGCTGGGTGTGGTAGATCAAAATATTCTTTAGATGCTTGATATTTTCTATCTTTCGGTAGGTCCATTAAATATTTTTCCTTTTTGACATGATACAGTTCAGCAATTTCTTTAATTTTTATATCTAATGAAATTAAACCGCACAGAACTTGGGCTGATGTTAACGATATTGTCCTATACCCTTTACAACACCGTATGGCTATTTGCCTCTGAACTGCATTTAGTTTTTTAACGTTATATTTCTTACCTGCAGCTTCTGCCCAAACTGGTGCTGCGTATGTAATTAGAGGTTCTATCGCTCCTACATAAATTTGTCTTATTACCATGGGAGATGCTCCCCATGTAGGTTTTGCCGCCCGTATGATTTTGTTGGTCATTTTTGATGCTTTTTTACACGTTTCATCTACGTGTTTGGTCCAATTTATATTTTTATCAATTATTACCCCCAGCAGTTTGAAGTCGTCGACAAATTTCAATGTGTTCTGTCTCATTTTGATAGTTGGTGGTGGATCTTTTCTTCTCGTGATGTACATTGCTTTCGTTTTTTCTTCAGAGAAGTGCAGTTTCGCTTTAGATTCCCATTCTGTTATAATACTTAATGCGTTGTTCGCTTTCTCTTCTAATTCATGAGGATTATCGCTTATTATGATAAGAAACAAGTCATCTGCAAACGCTCGAATTTCTACCCCTTCGCCGAAATGTATTTGCAAGAGGTCATCGATGATCACATTCCAAAAACTTGGTCCGCATGCAGACCCCTGAATGCAACCTTTGTTTGTCTCCTTAGTTTTAGTGCAATCAAAGTGCGTGATGGTGACTCGTCTGTTATTTAAGTAGCTCAAAACCATGCAATAAAGATTTCGTGGGCATTTCTTCTTCTTTAATTGCGATAACAGGAAAGGCCACCAGGCATTGTCAAATGCACCTTTTATATCAAGAGATATAGCGATAGTTAGTTTCTTGTTCCTATAAGCTCGTTTGATAGTCTCCAATGACGCCATTAGGGCATCCTCTGTAGATTTTTGAGGAGTGAACCCAAACTGATTTTCGCTAAGTTGCTTATTTTTGTGTAGGTGCCAGTTAATTCTGTTGATTAAAAGTTTTTCAAGCACCTTCCCAAAAACTGAGATCAGTCCAATGGGTCTATAGGAGCTTACGTCTCTCAAGTCGTCCTTGCCTGGTTTGGGTATCACTATCACACTAGCTTTTTTCCAGCACACAGGAAAATACTGCAGCCGTAGACAAGCATTATAGAGTTCAACTATTATTTCTGGGCTTCTGTTATATACATGCAAGCATATATCAGCTGTAAAGTTATCTTCCCCGGGTGCCTTTGTAGGAGATATACTTTTAATAGTTTCTTCAACTTCTATATTATTGAATGGCGGATCGTTATTTGCGCAAGGTAGAGTTTTCGCGGTTTTCCTTATTTCTACTTGTTCATCATTATCCGTTTCTTCATTATCATCGGGAAAAAACCAATCGACTAGTCTTTGTGTTGTGCTTTCTGTCGATTCAAGATATTCATCCCCATCTTTTAACGTTGCCAGTGGTACTCGTTTCCGTTGCTTGACCAATACTCTATGTATCGTTCCCCAGGCACTTTCTTTGCTTTGGGACTCACAAAACGCTTTCCATGAAGATGTTTTTGTATTCTCTATTGCCACTTTGTATTCGAGTTTTGCCTTGAGATATTCTGGTAATGTGGTCTCTTTTCTGAGTCTATTAGAATTTTGAAGCTTATGTTTAGCCTGTCTGGCTTTTTTCTTTAACTCGCTCAGTTCCTGAGTCCACCATGGACAGGTTTTCCTCGAGGAAGATCTTATTAGAGGGATACTCTCTTTACATGCTTTATCAATACAAATGTTAAGTGTAGAGATGTTTGCTTCTAAGTTTGTTGCGATTGTTACACTTTTGAAAATCTCGGATGTTAGAAAGTGAGATTCTAATTGAGAGTAGAAATTTGTGTAAAAAAGGTCCCAATTTGCTTTCTTCGTATTGTAGATATGCGTTTTTGTATTTGCCAACTCAGTACTTTTGCTTAGAAAATTAAACTCGATTGGATTGTGATCGCTGAGAACATTTACTTTCCTCTCAACGTGCCAGTTTTCAACTTTATCAAGCAGTTGGTGAGTGCAAAATGTAATATCTATTACGCTATGTATATACTTATTCCCTCGATGAGTCTCGAAAGTAGGAATCGATCCTTCGTTTAGCAAGTGCAATCCCGATTCTGAGAGGTACGACGCTACAAGATCACCTCGATCGTCGGTCCTGGAGCTTCCCCACCATATGCTCTTGGCATTTACATCTCCGCCTACAATAAGGTTTTTTTGTGATAAGCTCTTTACGGTCTCCATCACCGGCTCAATATTTGTCGATGGTTCAATGTATATTGATCCAATAATAACCGGTCCTAGTTCTGTATTTAACTGAACATAAACGTTGTTTGTATTGGAAAAATTGTTCAGAAGTAGCCCTTTAGGACAGTTGTTTAGAATAATGGCAGCTTTACAAATGTTCTCTGTCGATGAATCCGCCTGATACACTTCAAATCCTGGAGCATTCAACTTTCCTGTATTTGCCGGTGTAAGGCTCTTGGATTAGAATGACGTTATATTTATTTATTGATTTTAATAAGTCTTCTTGTGCTGCCCTACAGCGGCCTAAGTTCCATTGAATAACTCTAATATTAGGTTGAAATCTGTCAGTCATTGAAAGAACTTTACAAACACATGTCGTAGTTTGTTAACTCTCTCGCTCTGTGTTCTTTATCAATCGAATGGGGCACTTAATGCTGAACGAGTTGTGGGTCGCATCTCTATTTTGTGATTTGCAGTTGACGCACGTTGGTTCTTCAGTCGACTTCTCCGTGCAATCTTTATAAAGATGCTCGCCAGTACAATGTGCACATGTTATTTTTTCATCGCAAAACCTTTGCGTATGACCGAAACGAAGACATTTGAAGCACTGTTGAAGCGGGCTCTCGTCTTCAACTGGAACTCTTTGGTATCCGATATTAACTTTCCCAATACTCGTAAGTTGATTCCAGGTTTTAGGTAGCACCTGGCAAACAACATTTGATAAAAGTCCACTCCTGTGACTCTTCCTGTACTTAATTTTTAAAACTTCTTCTAAGACTAGGCCCCTATTTTGATTCCTCACAGACTGGTTAAGGTCCTCCTCTGTAACTCCTTTTATAAGTCCCTTGAAAACGACAAAAGGGTTTTTCCGCCGTCCTTCTTCAGCTTTCAAGTCGCTTCGGCTGACAATTTCTTCTTTCAGTTTCAAGGTATCTTCCCTGGTAACACAGTTAATAACAATCTTTTGGTTTCCCACTTTTCTAAGTAGTGTTATACCTATACCTTTACTCCTGACATTCA
>JAINEB010000029.1:27442500-27458399 GCA_022840565.1 Eubasilissa regina | reverse complement strand
GCGGACCAAGTTTTTGGAATGTGATCATCGATGATCTCTTGCAAATAAATTTCGGCGAAGGGGTAGAAATTCGAGCGTTTGCAGATGACTTGTTTCTTATCATAATAAGCGATAATCCTCATGAATTAGAAGAGAAAGCGAACAACGCATTAAGTATTATAACAGAATGGGAATCTAAAGCGAAACTGCACTTCTCTGAAGAAAAAACGAAAGCAATGTACATCACGAGAAGAAAAGATCCACCACCAACTATCAAAATGAGACAGAACACATTGAAATTTGTCGACGACTTCAAACTGCTGGGGGTAATAATTGATAAAAATATAAATTGGACCAAACACGTAGATGAAACGTGTAAAAAAGCATCAAAAATGACCAACAAAATCATACGGGCGGCAAAACCTACATGGGGAGCATCTCCCATGGTAATAAGACAAATTTATGTAGGAGCGATAGAACCTCTAATTACATACGCAGCACCAGTTTGGGCAGAAGCTGCAGGTAAGAAATATAACGTTAAAAAACTAAATGCAGTTCAGAGGCAAATAGCCATACGGTGTTGTAAAGGGTATAGGACAATATCGTTAACATCAGCCCAAGTTCTGTGCGGTTTAATTCCATTAGATATAAAAATTAAAGAAATTGCTGAACTGTATCATGTCAAAAAGGAAAAATATTTAATGGACCTACCGAAAGATAGAAAATATCAAGCATCTAAAGAATATTTTGATCTACCACACCCAGCTGACAGAATAACAGTAGACTGCAAAATATTTGGAGAAAATCTACCTGCAAATCTGGATTCTGAAGTTAAAATATATACAGATGGCAGCTTATTAGAAGGGAAAGTGGGAGCTGCGTTCGTCCCTTTTGAAGGAGACAGAGAGCTACCAGGTCGAAAATTTAAGTTGGAAAACTATTGCTCTATTTTTCAAGCGGAACTGTTTGCAATTAAAGAAGCCATAATGTATGTTATATGTAAACCACCTAGCCGCTGGAAATATATTTTTATTCTGACCGATTGCCAATCTTGTCTAGCAGCAATCCAAGAAACTAAAGCTCTAAACCCAATTGTGTTTGAAATTAGAGAAAAGCTAACAGAACTATTACAAAGACAACAACATGTGCAAATCGGATGGATTAAAGCGCATATAGGCATCCCTGGAAACGAGCTGGCAGATAGCAAAGCTAAAGAGGCTACCCTGAAGAAAACGAAGCCCGATTATAACTTGTTCCCGCTAAGCTTCGCCAAAAAGAGGGTCAAAGAAAGAATGATAGAAGAATGGAACAAACGATATATTTCTTCAACGACAGGAAGCACTACAAAAATATTTTTTCCTGATGTTAAAAGTGCTATATCGTTCCATAAAATCTATCAAACTAACTATGAATTAACCCAAGCAATGACAGGACATGGATGCTTTAACAGCTACCTGCATCGTTTCAAGTTGGTTGATGACGATACCTGCCCATGCGATGATACAAGCACTCAGAACATAGTACACCTATTGAATACTTGCCCGTTCTTCAGCTACGAAAGACATCAAATGGATGCAGTATGTCGCAGACACAATATAAACTTGGACGAAGTGTCAAAACTGATAAACCATAAGGATATAACACCCAAGTTTATGTTGTATATGAAAAAAATAGTTCAAACGATCAAAGAAATTAATCTAAATAGAAAGCGAAAGTGAAAAACATTTTGAAGTTTATATAATATTTTGTTATTACCCTTATTAATATTTTCTTTACTGTATTTTTTAAATTGTTATTATGTTTGCGAAATCTTTTATGTTTATGATAATTTTATTCACCATTTTATATTTTTTATTACTATGTTTACGATATATATTTAAGTTAAAATTTTGTACTTACATTTGTTAAAAAATCCTTGTAAACAAAAAGCAAGGAACAAAAATAAAAGCAACTAAAATTTAAAAAAAAAAAAAAAAAAAAAAAAAAAAAAAAACCTAACCTAACCTAACCTAACCTAACCTAACCTAACCTAACCTAACCTAACCTAACCTAACCTAACCTAACCTAACCTAACCTAACCTAACCTAACCTAACCTAACCTAACCTAACCTAACCTAACCTAACCTAACCTAACCTAACCTAACCTAACCTAACCTAACCTAACCTAACCTAACCTAACCTAACCTAACCTAACCTAACCTAACCTAACCTAACCTAACCTAACCTAACCTAACCTAACCTAACCTAACCTAACCTAACCTAACCTAACCTAACCTAACCTAACCTAACCTAACCTAACCTAACCTAACCTAACCTAACCTAACCTAACCTAACCTAACCTAACCTAACCTAACCTAACCTAACCTAACCTAACCTAACCTAACCTAACCTAACCTAACCTAACCTAACCTAACCTAACCTAACCTAACCTAACCTAACCTAACCTAACCTAACCTAACCTAACCTAACCTAACCTAACCTAACCTAACCTAACCTAACCTAACCTAACCTAACCTAACCTAACCTAACCTAACCTAACCTAACCTAACCTAACCTAACCTAACCTAACCTAACCTAACCTAACCTAACCTAACCTAACCTAACCTAACCTAACCTAACCTAACCTAACCTAACCTAACCTAACCTAACCTAACCTAACCTAATATAGAAGTTGAAGAAACTATTAAAAGTATATCTCCTACAAAGGCACCCGGGGAAGATAACTTTACAGCTGATATATGCTTGCATGTATATAACAGCAGCCCAGAAATAATAGTTGAACTCTATAATGCTTGTCTACGGCTGCAGTATTTTCCTGTGTGCTGGAAAAAAGCTAGTGTGATAGTGATACCCAAACCAGGCAAGGACGACTTGAGAGACGTAAGCTCCTATAGACCCATTGGACTGATCTCAGTTTTTGGGAAGGTGCTTGAAAAACTTTTAATCAACAGAATTAACTGGCACCTACACAAAAATAAGCAACTTAGCGAAAATCAGTTTGGGTTCACCCCTCAAAAATCTACAGAGGATGCCCTAATGGCGTCATTGGAGACTATCAAACGAGCTTATAGGAACAAGAAACTAACTATCGCTATATCTCTTGATATAAAAGGTGCATTTGACAATGCCTGGTGGCCTTTCCTGTTATCGCAATTAAAGAAGAAGAAATGCCCACGAAATCTTTATTGCATGGTTTTGAGCTACTTAAATAACAGACGAGTCACCATCACGCACTTTGATTGCACTAAGACTAAGGAGACAAACAAAGGTTGCATTCAGGGGTCTGCATGCGGACCAAGTTTTTGGAATGTGATCATCGATGACCTCTTGCAAATACATTTCGGCGAAGGGGTAGAAATTCGAGCGTTTGCAGATGACTTGTTTCTTATCATAATAAGCGATAATCCTCATGAATTAGAAGAGAAAGCGAACAACGCATTAAGTATTATAACAGAATGGGAATCTAAAGCGAAACTGCACTTCTCTGAAGAAAAAACGAAAGCAATGTACATCACGAGAAGAAAAGATCCACCACCAACTATCAAAATGAGACAGAACACGTTGAAATTTGTCGACGACTTCAAACTGCTGGGGGTAATAATTGATAAAAATATAAATTGGACCAAACACGTAGATGAAACGTGTAAAAAAGCATCAAAAATGACCAACAAAATCATACGGGCGGCAAAACCTACATGGGGAGCATCTCCCATGGTAATAAGACAAATTTATGTAGGAGCGATAGAACCTCTAATTACATACGCAGCACCAGTTTGGGCAGAAGCTGCAGGTAAGAAATATAACGTTAAAAAACTAAATGCAGTTCAGAGGCAAATAGCCATACGGTGTTGTAAAGGGTATAGGACAATATCGTTAACATCAGCCCAAGTTCTGTGCGGTTTAATTCCATTAGATATAAAAATTAAAGAAATTGCTGAACTGTATCATGTCAAAAAGGAAAAATATTTAATGGACCTACCGAAAGATAGAAAATATCAAGCATCTAAAGAATATTTTGATCTACCACACCCAGCTGACAGAATAACAGTAGACTGCAAAATATTTGGAGAAAATCTACCTGCAAATCTGGATTCTGAAATTAAAATATATACGGATGGCAGCTTATTAGAAGGGAAAGTGGGAGCTGCGTTCGTCCCTTTTGAAGGAGACAGAGAGCTACCAGGTCGAAAATTTAAGTTGGAAAACTATTGCTCTGTTTTTCAAGCGGAACTGTTTGCAATTAAAGAAGCCATAATGTATGTTATATGTAAACCACCTAGCCGCTGGAAAAATATTTTTATTCTGACCGATTGCCAATCTTGTCTAGCAGCAATCCAAGAAACTAAAGCTCTAAACCCAATTGTGTTTGAAATTAGAGAAAAGCTAACAGAACTATTACAAAGACAACAACATGTGCAAATCGGATGGATTAAAGCGCATATAGGCATCCCTGGAAACGAGCTGGCAGATAGCAAAGCTAAAGAGGCTAATTTTTGAACCGACGCTTTTGAAATGTAAACTTATGTTTTAGGAACGTCATACATAGTTTTTATAACGTGGTCCAATGATTAAAAAACTTGGTCCATAATTTTTAGAACGTGGTCCAACGTTTTTTATATGTGGTCCAAAGATTAAATAACGTGGTCCATAATTTTAGAAAAGTGGTCCAATATTTTAATACCTGGACCAAAATTTTGCAGTTGTGGACCGGAATTTTTGGATAATGAAATAGTGTACATCGGGAAATAATATCGGTAGCGATTATCATTTTTGGATAATAATGTTGGATCTTGTTAGGTTTGTTATGTAAAGATATAATAATACTTTTCGAATTTATTGTTTACTTTTGAACCGACGTTTGTGAAGTGTAAACTGAAAATTTAGAAACGTGGTCCATATTTTTTATAACGTGGTCCAAAGTTTAAGAAACTTGGTCCATAGTTTTTAAAAAGTGGTCCAACGTTTTTTATATCTGGTCCAAATATTAAGTAACGCGGTCCAAAATATTAGAAACGTGGTTCAACATTTTAATACCTGGTCCAAAATTTTGCAGTTGTGGACTGGAATTTTTGGATAATGAAAGATTGTACATAGGTAAATAATATCGGTAGCGATTTTCATTTTTGGATAATAATGTTGTATCTCGTAGGGTTATCTTAGGTTACGTAATGAAATTAAAAAAACACTTTTAGAAACGAACTGTTTGTATTCAAAATTTTGAACTGACGCTTTTGAAATGTAAACTTATGCTTTAGGAACCTCATACATAGTTTTTATAACGTGGTCCAAGAATTAAAAAACTTGGTCCATAATTAATAGAACGCTGTCCAACGTTTTTTATATGTGGTCCAAAGACTAAGTAACGTGGTCCATAATTTTAGAAACGTCGTCCAATATTTTATTACCTAGTTCAAAATTTTGCAGTTGTGGACCGGAATTTTTGGATAAAGAAACAGTGTACATCGGTAATTAATATCGGTAGCGATTTTCATTTTTTTTAATTAATGTTGGATCTCGTTGGGTTATCTTAGGTTACGTAATGAAATAATAAAAACACTTTGGAAACGAACTGTTTGTTTTCAAAAATTTTGAACCGACGCTTTTGAAATGAAAACTAATGTTTTAGGAACGCCATACATAGTTTTTATAACGTGGTCCAAGGATTAAAAAACTTGGTCCATAATTTTTAAAACGTGGTCCAACGTTTTTTATATGTGGTCCAAAGATTAAGTAACGTGGTCCATAATTTTAGAAACGTGGTCCAATATTTTAATACCTGGACCAAAATTTTGCACAACTGTGGACCGGAATTTTTGGATAATGAAACAGTGTACATCGGTTATAATTATCGGTAGCGATTTTCATTTTTTGATAATAGAGTTCGATGTTGTTGGGTTATTTTATGTTATGTATAGATATAACAATAATACTTTTCAAATTAACTGTTTACTTTTGAACCGACGTTATTGAAGTGTAAACTGAAATTTTAAAAACTTCGTCCATATTTTTTATAAAGTGGTCCAAAATTTTAGAATTTTAGTCCATAGTTTTTAGAAAGTGGTGTACCGTTTTTTATATGTGGTCCAAAGAATAAGTAACGTGGTCCATAATATTAGAAACATGGTTCAACATGTTAATACCTGCTTCAAAATTTAGCAGTTGTGGACCGGAATTTTTGATAATGAAACAATGTACATCAGCAAATAATATCGGTAGCGATTTTCATTTTTGAATAATAATGTTGGATGTTGTTGTGTTATCTTAGGTTAAGTAATGAAAAAATAAAAACACTTTTGAAAACGAACTGTTGTTTTCAAAAGTTTTGAACCGACTCTTTTGAAATGTAAACTAATGTTTTAGGAACGTCATACATAGTTTTTATAACGTGGTCCAAGGATTAAAAAACTCGCTTCATTATTTTTAGAACGTGGTCCAACGTTTTTTATATGTGGTCCAAAGATTAAGTAACGTGGTCCATTATTTTAGAAACGTTGTCCAATATTTGAATACCTGGTCTAATATTTTGCAGTTGTGGACCGGGATTTTTGGATAATGAAACAGTGTACATCGTTTATTACTATGGTTTGCGATATTCGCTTTTTTTAAATAAATTTCAATATTGTTGAGTTATCTTAAGTTACGTAAAGAAATAATAAAAAAAACAATATTTTTTCTTTTCGTGGTGTACAGCACGTCACCGCTCATTACAGCACCATAACTTGTGTACTTTTCTCCTTAGGGTATACCAAATATTGAACATGTTAATATAATACATACAGATGTATTAATGTGTTATACCGCAACATCGGTTGTGCTTATTGTTGTTGCAAATGCTTAATAATAATACCGAGTAACGCGTACAATCGCTCCGAGGTCCATTGACTCAGGCATTGCGTAATAACCATAATGTGAGAACGATGGCGACATCGCTAACGAGATCGCCCATTCCGAAGTGAGGTGAGTCATTTTCTTTTGTCATACGCAACTTACATAATTAATAGAATTAATTGGCGATGCCGTCCTACACCGAGATAGAGAAGAAGCACAGTTATATCGGTATGAGATATCAAACGCACTTAAGCGAATATTTGCGTGGGAAACGATACTATGTTGATATCCGGGAAAGAAGAAAAAATTAAGATGTGATGATGATGGTATTGGTGTGATAAGAAAAATAGAACAAGATACATTACCTAATGTTGTAGATGTATTCATTCCTCAAATTCATGAAAGATATGTACAATCTCGATCGCGCATCAGATGTAAATAATTCAACAACGCTGAGAGGAAAACCATTGATTTGACTTATTCGAGACACATTACAGTTGAAACACTCCCATTCATTTCCTACTTTTCCTATCACCGACCTATCTTTAACAGAATAACACAGATTGGAAGACGTTAAATATCACACATGTATAAAAGTTGTAAATAAATTGCTAAAAGCACATTGTTACTTGTAAATAAACTGTTCATCAAAGTAATAAACATATTTGAATTAATGAGTGCGAATAAAATATATTAATAAAAAATTGTAAATTTCATTTCACTCCTTCTTCGTATCCATACAAAATAATGATAATTCAATAAAAATGATTTCATTTTATTCATAAAAGTATGCAATCATTTCATCAATGTTTTCTTATGACGTTGTCACGTTAAACTATCGTCCGTAAACCGACTTTACAAACAAACAATTTTTTTTCCTATTTCCATGTTCGGTTATCATCATCGTCATCATCATGATCAACATAATCATCATCAAAATAAACATCACCATCATCATCACCATCACCATCACCATCATGATCATCATCATCATCATCATCATCATCATCATCATCATCATCATCATCGTCATCATCATCATCATCGCCATCATCATCATCATCGTCATCATCATCATCATCGTCATCATCATCATCATCGTCATCATCATCATCATCGTCATCATCATCATCGTCATCATCATCATCATCATCGTCATCATCATCATCATCGTCATCGTCATCATCATCGGCGTCATCATCATCGTCGTCATCATCATCATCGTCATCGTCTTCATCATCGTCGTCATCATCATCATCATCATCATCATCATCATCGTCATCGTCATCATCATCATCATCATCGTCATCATCATCATCATCATCGTCGTCATCATCATCATCATCATCATCATCGTCATCGTCATCATCGTCGTCATCGTCTTCATCATCGTCATCGTCATCATCATCATCATCATCGTCATCATCATCATCATCGTCGTCATCATCATCATCGTCGTCATCATCATCATCGTCGTCATCATCATCATCGTCGTCATCGTCATCATCATCGTTGTCATCATCATCATCGTCATCATCATCATCATCGTCATCATCATCATCATCATCATCGTCGTCATCATCATCATCATCGTCGTCATCATCATCATCATCGTCACCATCATCATCATCATCGTCGTCGTTGTCGTCGTCGTCGTCGTCGTCATTACCAAACCCATGAGATCGATAATAATTCACAATTCGGACACGTCTTTAATCGTGCAAATTGATGACGGCGAAGAAACGAGTAGTGTATTCAAGTCTAAAAACACGTGGCTTACACGTGCCTAACACGTGCCTGTCACGTGGTATTGCACGCATAATACACGTGCACATCACGTGTTCGAACACGCATAATTCACGTGATGTGCACGTGTTCTTGGCAGATAAGTCACGTGAACATCACGTGTTCTTACACGCGCAATACACGTGACGTGCACGTGAACATCACGTGTTCTTACACGCGCAATACACGTGACGTGCACGTGTTCTTCCACATATAATACACGTGCACGTCACGTGTTCTAACACGCTTAAGTCATGCGTTAGTCACGTGTTCTTGAACGTATAATACTCTGAAACAAACCACCCACTTATTCTCATAAGACTTGTATTAGCATGTACGTAGTCATCATCATCACTATCATCATCATCATTATCATCGTCATCAACATCATTATAATCAACATTATCATGATCATCATCATCGTCATCACCGGCATCATCGTCATCAAAAAAATCATCACCATCATCATATTCACCTAGTCATTATCATCATATACATCATTTTATCATCATCATCATCATCATAATCACCATGTAGATGATCTTCATAATTATCATCGTTTAAATCGTCATCATGATCATCAACATTGTTATCGACATCATCATCATCATCGTCAACATCATCATCATCATCATCATCATCATAAACAAATTCATCAACATCTACATCATCATCTACATCATCATCATCATCATCATCATCATTAACATCGTCAACATCATTTTTATCATCATCTAGACGATCATCATTTACATCATCTTCATCATCATCAACATTAATATCGTCATCATCATCATCATCATCATCATCTTCATCATCAACAACATTGATATCGCCATCATAGTCATCATAGTCATCATCATCATCTTCATCAACATCATCATAATCATCATCACCATCATGATCATCATCATCTACATCATCTTCATCATCATCAACATTGATATCGCCATCATCGTCATCATCATAATCATCATCATCATCATAATCATCATCATCATAAACAAATTCATCAACATCTACATCATCATCATCATCATCATCATCATCATTATTAACATCGTCAACATCATTTTTATCATCATCTAGACGATCATCATTTACATCATCTTCATCATCATCATCATCATCATCTTCATCATCAACAACATTGATTTCGCCATCATAGTTATCATCATCATCTTCATCAACATCATCATAATCATCATCATCATAAGCATCATCATCATCATCATCATCGTCGTCATCATCATCATCGTCGTCATCATCATCATCATCATCATTATCATCATCATCAACATCATCATCATCATCATCATCATCATCATCACCATCATCATCATCACCATCACCATCATCATCATCATCATCATCATCATCATCATCATCATCATCATACATAGTTTTTATAACGTGGTCCAAGGATTAAAAAACTTTGTCAATAATTTTTAAAACGTGGTCCAACGTATTTTATATTTGGTCCAAAAATTAAGTAACGTGGTCCATAATTCTAGAAATGTGGTCCAATATTTTTTATAACGTTGTCCAAAGTTTTGCAGTTGTGGACCGGAATTTTTGGATAATGAAACAGTGTACATCGGTTATTATTATCGGTAGCGATTTTCTTTTTTTGATAATAGAGTTTGATGTTTTTATGTTATCTTATGTTATGTAAAAAAATAACAATTATTCTTTTCAAATTTACTGTTTACTTTTGAACCGACGTTTGTAAAGTGTAAACTGAAATTTTAAAAACGTCGTCCATATTTTTTATAACGTGGTCCAAAGTTTAAAAAACTTGGTCCATAGTTTTTAGAAAGTGGTCCAAAGTTTTTTATATGTGGTCCAAAGATTAAGTAACGTGGTCCATAATATTAGAAACGTGGTTCAACATTTTAATACCTGGTCCAAAATTTTGCAGTTGTGGTATAAATATATGCAGTGTGTAATAAAATCGGTAGCGATTTTTATTTTTGGATAATAATGTTGTATCTCGTTGGGTTATCTTAGGTTACGTAATGAAATTAAAAAAACACTTTTAGAAACGAACTGTTTGTATTCAAAAGTTTTGAACCTACGCTTTTGAAGTGTAAACTTATGTTTTAGGAACGTCATACATAGTTTTTATAACGTGGTCCAATGATTAAAAAACTTGGTCCATAATTTTTAGAACGTGGTCCAACGTTTTTTATATGTGGTCCATCGGGAAATAATATCGGTAGCGATTTTCATTTTTGGATAATAATGTTGGATCTTGTTAGGTTTGTTATGTAAAGATATATTAATACTTTTCGAATTTACTGTTTACTTTTGAACCGACGTTTGTGAAGTGTAAATTGAAAATTTAGAAACGTCGTCCATATTTTTTATAACGTGGTCCAAAGTTTAAGAAACTTGGTCCATAGTTTTTAGTAAGTGGTCCAACGTTTTTTATATCTGGTCCAAATATTAACTAACGTGGTCCATAATATTAGAAATGTTGTTCAATATTTTAATACCTGGTCCAAAATTTTGCATTTGTGGACTGGAATTTTTGGATAATGAAAGATTGTACATAGGTAAATAATATCAGTAGCGATTTTCATTTTTGAATAATAATGTTGTATCTCGTAGGGTTATCTTAGGTTACGTAATGAAATTAAAAAAACACTTTTAGAAACGAACTGTTTGTATTCAAAAGTTTTGAACCGACGCTTTTGAAATGTAAACTTATGTTTTAGGAACGTCATACATAGTTTTTATAACGAGGTCCAAGGATTAAAAACTTGGTCCATAGTTTTTAAAAAGTGGTCCAACGTTTTTTATATCTGGTCCAAATATTAAGTAACGCGGTCCAAAATATTAGAAACGTGGTTCAACATTTTAATACCTGGTCCAAAATTTTGCAGTTGTGGACTGGAATTTTTGGATAATGAAAGATTGTACATAGGTAAATAATATCGGTAGCGATTTTCATTTTTGGATAATAATGTTGTATCTCGTAGGGTTATCTAAGGTTACGTAATGAAATTAAAAAAACACTTTTACAAACGAACTGTTTGTATTCAAAAGTTTTGAACCGACGCTTTTGAAATGTAAACTTATGTTTTAGGAACGTCATACATAGTTTTTATAACGTGGTCCAACGATTAAAAAACTTGGTTCATAATTTTTAGAACGTGGTCCAACGTTTTTTATATGTGGTCCAAAGATTAAATAACGTGGTCCATAATTTTAGAAACGTGGTCCAATATTTTAATACCTGGACCAAAATTTTGCAGTTGTGGACCGGAATTTTTGGATAATGAAATAGTGTACATCGGGAAATAATATCGGTAGCGATTTTCATTTTTGGATAATAATGTTGGATCTTGTTAGGTTTGTTATGTAAAGATATAATAATACTTTTCGAATTTACTGTTTACTTTTGAACCGACGTTTGTGAAGTGTAAACTGAAAATTTAGAAACGTCGTCCATATTTTTTATAACGTGGTCCAAAGTTTTAGAAACTTGGTCCATAGTTTTTAGTAAGTGGTACAACGTTTTTTATATCTGGTCCAAATATTAACTAACGTGGTCCATAATATTAGAAATGTTGTTCAATATTTTAATACCTGGTCCAAAATTTTGCATTTGTGGACCGGAATTTTTGGATAATGAAACAGTCTACATCGGCTATTAATATCGGTAGCTATTTTCATTTTTTGATAATAAAGTTGGATGTTGTTGGGTTATCTTATGTTATGTAAAGAAATAACAATTATACTTTTCAAATTAACTGTTTACTTTTGAACCGACGTTTTTGAAGTGTAAACTGAAGTTTTAGAAACGTGGTCCATATTTTTTATAACGTGGTCCAAAGTTTTAAAAACTTGGTCCATAGTTTTTAAAAAGTGGTCCAACGTTTTTTATATCTGGTCCAAATATTAAATAACGTGGTCCATAATATTAGAAATGTTGTTCAATATTTTAATACCTGGTCCAAAATTTTGCATTTGTGGACCGGAATTTTTGGATAATGAAACAGTCTACATCGGCTATTAATATCGGTAGCAATTTTCATTTTTTGATAATAAAGTTGGATGTTGTTGGGTTATCTTATGTTATGTAAAGAAATAACAATTATACTTTTCAAATTAACTGTTCTTTTGAACCGACGTTTTTGAAGTGTAAACTGAAGTTTTAGAAACGTCGTCCATATTTTTTATAACGTGGTGCAAAGTTTTAGAAACTTGGTCCATAGTTTTTTAAAAGTGGTCCAACGTTTTTTATATCTGGTCCAAATATTAAGTAACGCGGTCCAAAATATTAGAAACGTGGTTCAACATTTTAATACCTGGTCCAAAATTTTGCAGTTGTGGACTGGAATTTTTGGATAATGAAAGATTGTACATAGGTAAATAATATCGGTAGCGATTTTCATTTTTGAATAATAATGTTGTATCTCGTAGGGTTATCTTAGGTTACGTAATGAAATTAAAAAAACACTTTTAGAAACGAACTGTTTGTATTCAAAAGTTTTGAACCGACGCTTTTGAAGTGTAAACTTATGTTTTAGGAACGTCATACATAGTTTTTATAACGTGGTCCAATGATTAAAAAACTTGGTCCATAATTTTTAGAACGTGGTCCAACGTTTTTATATGTGGTCCAAAGATTAAATAACGTGGTCCATAATTTTAGAAACGTGGTCCAATATTTTAATACCTGGACCAAAATTTTGCAGTTGTGGACTGGAATTTTTGGATATTGAAATAGTGTACATCGGGAAATAATATCGGTAGCGATTTTCATTTTTGGATAATAATGTTGGATCTTGTTAGGTTATCTAATGTTATGTAAAGAAATAATAATACTTTTCGAATTTACTGTTTACTTTTGAACCGAGGTTTGTGAAGTGTAAACTGAAAATTTAGAAACGTCGTCCATATTTTTTATAACGTGGTCCAAAGTTTAAGAAACTTGGTCCATAGTTTTTAGTAAGTGGTCCAACGTTTTTTATATCTGGTCCAAATATTAACTAACGTGGTCCATAATATTAGAAATGTTGTTCAATATTTTAATACCTGGTCCAAAATTTTGCATTTGTGGACCGGAATTTTTGGATAATGAAACAGTCTACATCGGCTATTAATATCGGTAGCAATTTTCATTTTTTGATAATAAAGTTGGATGTTGTTGGGTTATCTTATGTTATGTAAAGAAATAACAATTATACTTTTCAAATTAACTGTTTACTTTTGAACCGACGTTTTTGAAGTGTAAACTGAAGTTTTAGAAACGTCGTCCATATTTTTTATAACGTGGTCCAAAGTTTTAAAAACTTGGTCCATAGTTTTTAAAAAGTGGTCCAACGTTTTTTATATCTGGTCCAAATATTAACTAACGTGGTCCATAATATTAGAAATGTTGTTCAATATTTTAATACCTGGTCCAAAATTTTGCATTTGTGGACCGGAATTTTTGGATAATGAAACAGTCTACATCGGCTATTAATATCGGTAGCAATTTTCATTTTTTGATAATAAAGTTGGATGTTGTTGGGTTATCTTATGTTATGTAAAGAAATAACAATTATACTTTTCAAATTAACTGTTTACTTTTGAACCGACGTTTTTGAAGTGTAAACTGAAGTTTTAGAAACGTCGTCCATATTTTTTATAACGTGGTCCAAAGTTTTAGAAACTTGGTCCATAGTTTTTAAAAAGTGGTCCAACGTTTTTTATATCTGGTCCAAATATTAAGTAACGCGGTCCAAAATATTAGAAACGTGGTTCAACATTTTAATACCTGGTCCAAAATTTTGCAGTTGTGGACTGGAATTTTTGGATAATGAAAGATTTTACATAGGTAAATAACATCAATAGCGATTTTCATTTTTGGATAATAATGTAATCTCGTAGGGTTATATTAGGTTACGTAATGAAATTAAAAAAACACTTTTAGAAACGAACTGTTTGTATTCAAAAGTTTTGAACCGACGCTTTTGAAATGTAAACTTATGTTTTAGGAACGTCATACATAGTTTTTATAACGTGGTCCAAGGATTAATAAACTTGGTACATAATTTTTAGAACGTGGTCCAACGTTTTTTATATGTGGTCCAAAGATTAAATAACGTGGTCCATAATTTTAGAAACGTGGTCCAATATTTTAATACCTGGACCAAAATTTTGCAGTTGTGGACCGGAATTTTTGGATAATGAAATAGTGTACATCGGGAAATAATATCGGTAGCGATTTTCATTTTTGGATAATAATGTTGGATCTTGATAGGTTTGTTATGTAAAGATATAATAATACTTTTCGAATTTACTGTTTACATTTGAACCGACGTTTGTGAAGTGTAAACTGATAATTTAGAAACATCGTCCATATTTTTTATAACGTGGTCCAAAGTTTAAGAAACTTGGTCCATAATTTTTAGTAAGTGGTCCAACGTTTTTTATATGTGGTCCAAAGATTAACTAACGTGGTCCATAATATTAGAAATGTTGTTCAATATTTTAATACCTGGTCCAAAATTTTGCATTTGTGAACCGGAATTTTTGGATAATGAAACAGTCTACATCGGCTATTAATATCGGTAGCAATTTTCATTTTTTGATTATAAAGTTGGATGTTGTTGGGTTATCTTACGTTATGTAAAGAAATAACAATTATACTTTTCAAATTAACTGTTTACTTTTGAACCGACGTTTTTGAAGTGTAAACTGAAGTTTTAGAAACGTCGTCCATATTTTTTATAACGTGGGCCAAAGTTTTAAAAACTTGGTCAAGAGTTTTTAAAAAGTGGTCCAACGTTTTTTATATCTGGTCCAAATATTAACTAACGTGGTCCATAATATTAGAAATGTTGTTCAATATTTTAGTACCTGGTCCAAAATTTTGCATTTGTGGACCGGAATTTTTGGATAATGAAAAAGTCTACATCGGCTATTAATATCGGTAGCAATTTTCATTTTTTGATAATAAAGTTGGATGTTGTTGGGTTATCTTATGTTATGTAAAGAAATAACAATTATACTTTTCAAATTAACTGTTTACTTTTGAACCGACGTTTTTGAAGTGTAAACTGAAAATTTAGAAACGTCGTCCATATTTTTTATAACGTGGTCCAAAGTTTTAGAAACTTGGTCCATAGTTTTTAAAAAGTGGTCCAACGTTTTTTATATCTTGTCCAAATATTAAGTAACGCGGTCCAAAATATTAGAAACGTGGTTCAACATTTTAATACCTGGTCCAAAATTTTGCAGTTGTGGACTGGAATTTTTGTATAATGATAGATTGTACATAGGTAAATAATATCGGTAGCGATTTTCATTTT